>CM031234.1:560923356-561173356 GCA_018340775.1 Taxus wallichiana var. yunnanensis
TGCATTTATAATTCATGCATCCAACCAACTCCTTATTTTAGGAAATACAATCTAATCTTATCTTTATTCCAATCCTAACAACTAAGATCTCCATCTCCACAAAATATGAAGAGAGATATATTATTGAAGTCAAATCTTATCTTGCTTATTTTAGGAAGATTTGCTCCCAAATCTTCTCCTTTATTTTTGGTAACAAGAATCATAATGATTTTATTATTTTACATTATTGGAAGGAGGATTTTTCTCAAAATATAATTTTGACCAAATACCTTTCTCGGATTTTCATTTGACTTTTTGTTTTTGATCGTGAAACTTTTGATGCTTGTCTAATACACTTTTTCCTCACCTATAGTTTTTAAAAGTTAGATTTATCTTCATTGGTAAACCTGTTACAAATCTGAATAAAAATTTTGTTAAATACATTTCTATGAACAAAAACCTCTCTCATATTTTTTGTTTGACTTTTCTATTTTTGTTTATGGAACTTTTAGCTAAATCGATACACTTTTGCTCGGATTACAGCTCACTAAAAGTTAGATATCTCTTTATTGGTAATGCTGTAGAAAATATGAATGATATTTTTGTTAAAAACATTTCTATAAACAAAAACCTCTCTCAGATTTTCCATTTAAATTTTTTGTTTCTATTTATAGAACTTTTAGTGCTAAATCGATACACGTTTCCTCCGATGCAACTCACTAAAAGTTAGATCTCTCTTAATTGGTAAAACCTGTAGCAAATATGAATGAGTTTTTGTTAAAAAAAATTATATGAAAAAACCTCTCTCATATTTCCCATTGGAATCTCTGAGTTTTCACAATCCCTCAAAAATTTCATTCTATTGATGCAAGTTCCGGAACTAAAGCTATCATTCCTTTTATGCAAGTTTTGAAACTAAATCTGCATGTTCCGGAACTAAATCTGATTTGTCCATGAATTAAAAGTTTTAGAACTAACTGTCATTCAATTGATACAAGTTTTGGAACTAAATCTGTGAGTTCGGAACTAAACTTGCGAGTTTCGGAACTAAACCTACAAGTTCCAGAACTAACTCTGTGAGTTCCAGAACTAACTCTACGAGTTCTGCAACTAACTTAAAACAACTATAACTTTTGCATGTGACCTCAGATTGAGATGATTCTTTTTTTTAACTTACATAATTTTTTGAGAGGAATCTGAATATGAAATCAGATTTGATTTTAAATGTATTGTTCATGATCAATTCCACTTTTCCCAATACTAGCATTATCTTTCCTTTATGTCCTGCATACACAAGACTTTGCATCTTTTCCCAAATAATCAATAGGATTAGTCAACAAGATAGATAAAAAAATATTTCTAAAGAATGAACAAGATATATATCCTATACTCTATCTTAAGCAAACTATAAGTTCCTAGATTACATTTAAATGCACTTCGAAAGGTAACTTGGAAGGACAAAATAATGGTAATTTATGGCCAATTTATGGCTTCATCATCTCTAACTCATTCTTGCTAGTTTTGAAAATCCTCAAAAGTGGGAATTCGACAATTCCTCTCAATCTATTTACCTATTTTATCTACATTGAGCCATCTTTTGGAAATTCTTACAGTGGGAATACAAAAAGACACTATGGAATATGAAAGGTCACGTGCAGGCATCGATACTGAATCTTTTAGCAATGGATTTTCATGACTTAATTTTTTGTTTTTTCAATATTTTTTTGTATTTTCAGACCTTTTGGTCATATTTTGGGTGTAGATGCTACTAAATCTACCCCATGGTGGGAAAAAAAAATGTTGGCAAGAAAATTTGTCGAGGGAAAAACTTGTGGATTTCTTTCAACGCTCCGGGAGTCTAAGTCCCTCTACATAAACGATGCACTGTAGTATTTTCATACATGAGTAAAGTGATTTTTCTTCGGGTTGGCCTTACGGATGAGGATATAATAGGGGCACTCCACTTGACCATGTGGAAAAGCTAGCAATCTCTTGTTAGGAAATAATTTATCTAAAGATCGGGAAAGGGGAGTGATAAAAGATGCAAGAGGACTAATGTTACAGGTAGAAAATCAAATTCTTGCACACACTAGTTAGAAGTTTCATAACATGCACTAAAATTAAGAGGAAACAACTTTGTAAGTAGTAATAAGACCAAATAGAATTCATGATCACCAAGTATCAAGAAATCCCTTAGTCAAAGAAATCTAGAAAATCCTTCCTATATTAATTGTTAAGACAAAAGTTGTATATAGTGGATAAATGGAGGAAATTGAGAATGGGGAATGGAATAATTTGGCTATCTCCTTTGTTCTCTCAATGCACTCTTGAGTATACAAAATCAATCACCAACCCTTTGAAATGGGAATGGCTTTACAATTTATAGGAAGAGAAAAGACTTTTCAAATAACCCCAATGACGCTTTGTATGCCTTGAAAATTTTCACATTCCTAGGAAAACATTAAGTCCCCTTTTATAACTGAAGGGTGACTTATTACATTAGAAAACATTAAGGTATGTGAAAAGTGCAACCCTAATGCAAGATTAGAATATTGAGGAGAGAGAAAGTTGGGGGAGAGAGAGAGAGAGAGAGTAGAAAGAAGAAGAAGGAAGAATGATGTCAATGATGAAAGATTCCTCCTCTAATAGAGCCCATTGATCCTTACATATGGCTTGATGAAACACTCCAATGTGATGAAATCTGAATCTCTAAGCTCTTGCTTTATAGACACCAAATTTGGGTCACACTCCCCTTGGTCCCTTTTAATCAATTAACGTAACATGTTCACCTAACCATGACCCCTTTACCCCACATTCATATTAATTTAATTACTTACAATTGAATTAATGTTCATCCTCACATTATTAATTAATTTAATTACTTTAATTAAGTTAATTTACACATCACCTAGACACCTCACCTGGACCCATTCTAGGGGCATTTAACTCACAATGACCAAGTCATCACTCTTAAGCACTAAGTCATCACTCACAATGCCGAGTCACCACTTAACCTAAATAACTGAGACTTATCCAAAAACCTAATTGGACTTATTCTATGACCTTCCTACCTTCTCTCACATGAACTCCACTTCCTAAGAGGAATCAATGGAGATCTCACCAAAAATAGTAAAGATCTGCCTATTTTTGGTAAACCTAGGATTTCCCACCTTAACCGACGCCAGCTATCCCTCAACCGATGTTGGTCACCTTAACCATCATCATTTACCTTATATAAAATTTTACAACTCTTCATCCAAGTTGGTCATTTTTGAGTTTAGAGAGCTATATTACATTCAAGCATGAATCGGGACTTCTTAATCCATAACATGGGATATACTCAACCACAAGCCCAAGCAAGCACTGATGCTCATCTCAAGGCATTAGATTATTCACGGGAACACTGGGAAGTATTTCCATGACACTAACCATAAATTTCTTCATGGATCAACCACTACCTTCCTTCACCTACCAAACCTATAAATGCAAGTAAGTGTATTTTATTTTTGTCTTCCTATAATTGCTTAAAGTGTAGGCTCATTAGCTTTTGTTATTACATCTTATTCCTTCTTGCATGCCTCCTTCCACACCTTCTTCCAAATCTACCCATCTAACCACCCATGGCCTTCTGGCTCTCCATTCCTGACATCTATGCATTCTTGAGTCTCCTTCACATTATTACAAACTCAAAATCCTCCCTTCATCCTCTGTGTAATCATAGAGAAGTCCAAAACTACTTTTATTTAATTACCACCAAATTTCCCCTACCGACGTTGGTCACCTTAACCGTCATCGGTCTCTCCTCCCTTAGCCGATATCAGTCATAGTGCTTGTTAAGCTTCCCTAGGCCCAATCAACCCTTAGTCTACCCAAACTTACCCCATATCTCACCAAAACCTCCCCAAAACCTCACCCAAACTTGATACCCCACCTACAACCTCACAAAATACCTTTCCCAACTCTCTGTGCAAACACAGAGAGAGCCTGAACACCCACTTTTGACATTATACCATTTTCCACGAAAGAATCGATACCGGTCATCCTAAACCATCATTGGTCATAATGGTACCGACATTGGTCACCCTGATTGGTGTTGGTCTTTGTGCCTATTAAAACTTCCTTAGACCAACAAGTTTCCTAATCACCCAAAATCAACCCCAAACTTCATCAAATCTTACCCAAACCCCTTTTATGACCCTCAAACCACCTACCCAACCTGTAACCTAACCTAGGACCTTCACTAGTTTAGTTATCAAGAATTTAATTGGATTAACATGGATAGTATTTTGAGACACCTAAATCAGAACACTAGCATTAGATTCTTTTATTTGCATGTTTAGTTATTTTATATTGAGTTATATATTAGTGGATTGATAACCATCAAGGAAGTATCACACTTCCTAGATCTATCTCATGCTAGGTAGTCCACTAAATTTTTCTATTAACTATATCTTTTGGTCTTGCTTTGTATTACAGGTAGTTCCTCCTAGCCAAAACGAAGCTCTTCATTGTCATCCTAGATCGGAAATCAAAAACACACACACTCAACCTCCGACCAACGTAATAACAAGGTATTCCTCCTTTATTCTTTACCTTATCTGATTTATCGTACAAAAAATTGGTGAAACATTTTGGCACACGGTGGGACCCATTTTTGGGTTTCCTTTTCATTTTTCATTTTATAGGGTGCATTTTGAGTGTTTTTTTTTTTGAAAAACTCACATTAAAATTTCTCCCTTAAAATCTTCTCCTTCTTTCTATTGTCTAAATAAATTGTGCTTTTGGTTCTCTAAAAAGAACACATCTTCCTTTCTACTATATTGCATTTAGTGAAAGAACATTCCTCTTCCTATTCTCTATTTTCTACATCGAACTTAATTGTGGATTTGGGCTTAAAACATTTGCATTTCATTTTGGTATGTCGCATTGTAGCTCACATTAAATTGAGGGAAACCTATACACTAGAAGTCATGCCTAGTTGATGGTTGACTAATTCAATCATAGTTCACTTTGCACATTCTCTATACCAAACCACTTAAACAATTTACACATTTTCTTAAACAACATCCTACCCAAAAGAATATTTCAACGATCACATGATCAGAGGATTGATAAAGTGGGCACCAAGTTGGTTTCTCTGTCCATTCATTATCTCAGAGAAAGAACCCCCTCACCAAAACTTTACCTGAAACCATCCTTAGTTCTTGGATTTTCATAGGGCACCTTTTATCAAACCAAAAACTCTACTCTATTCACAAGTCAGTCCTAAATGGCATAAGTTGGAACATAAAATCAACCACATAGGATTTCGTGTTTGCTAGTTTTTGCTTGATTTGTGTTTTGAGGTGAGAGGTCGTATTCTCCATTCTTTCTTCCTTTCACACTCCATAATCATAGTTGGTGTATTCCGACTCTTTCTGAGTGTGTAGGGTTCATCATTTCCATACTTAGGTTTTTGGGTTGGTCTTTTATTGGATCTAAGTCACTAAATTCAATTTTTTCCATCTTTTCAAATTTCATAGTGACCGGTGTCGGTCCAACAACCATCATCGGTTTACTCATCTGACCATCATTGGTTTACCTAACTATTGTCGGTTTCCTATTATTTTGGTCATTTTAACCAAAGTAGCACTCATCATATTTCTATTCTTTTTGGGTTTCCTTAGATACTTCACCATACCTCTGGGTCTTTGAAATCATTATATAAATCTAGATTTGCTTCATTTTCATCAATTATTGCCACATTTTCAAAGCTTTTCATTTTCTATAGTAATCAGTATCGGTCACCCTAACCATCATCAGCCACCCTCTATCACTGACATTGGCTACCAAACTATCATCGGTTCCTGTGTTTTAATTTTTCAATTAAAACAACGACCAATTTTTATCTTCTGAAACTATTTTCCCCATTCCTTCTGTGTTTCTATGTCATCTACAGAGATCAGATTATAAGGTCTACTATAATTCACATGGTTTTGACTCAAGCCAAGCCAACACCCTTGTATTCCATGCTAGCATTCAACTTGTCCCGCCTATCCCATTACCACCTTCCATTCTATCACCTATGGATCTTAGTCATCCTATCACCATCAACACTAGTAGTGACAAGGAGTTTACAAAACTCCTTGATCATAACCCAGCCACTTTACAATATTACTTATCCCATTCATCCACTTGTGACTCATTTGGGAAACTTATGCACGGTATGCCCATATCCATCCCACCTATACTTGCACCCACTTCTGCCTCCGCCACTACCAAAGCATTTCCCTGGCTGCCTCCACCTTACCACCTGTTGTTTCTTATCTTGACCCCACCTCATCAATATCCACTTTGTACCTATGGCATCTATGCACCCACAATGTTTGTCACTCATACGGAATCCATCGTGCCGACATCCACTACCTTCGGTGTAGGTGTGACTTGTCTTCCACTTCCCATATACCTATCGCATCCCATCCACCTTTGGTGTCGCAACCCACACTCCCTTCCAAAACCTTGTCCTCTCTATCCCCAATCTCTTCCACCAATCACTACTAGGGTATTTACATCCACCCCACCTACATATACCTATTACCAACAACCACCTATTTCCTCTCTGCTCATTTTGTGCACTTCCTCCACCTCCATTCCATCTTATACACCTCCATCACAATTTTCATATGAAAACCACCACACAATGGGATGATTTCTACATCATACCAATCTTATTTACCCCCTCATACCTTAGGGGTTCCCCTTCATCACAACCCACCAATGATCTAATAAAAATGATGATGCAGAAGATGTAGACATTGGACGCATCTATCTCAGGTTCGAGCAACTCTCTAACATATGATGAGATTTTAAATGAACCCATTCACCCATCCATTCCTATTCACCCATACCTTATGCATTATGAAATGAAAAAATTCAACCGGTTCAATAACAAAGAAGATCCAAGCGACACTTGTGGTCTTTTAAAAATGTCTCACTATTGATTGATCATGATGATGCGTTGCTCCTACGTACATTTCCAATGTCATTGACATGACCCACCTTGGATTTGTATAGTTCTTTACCTAGAAATTCTATTATCTTGTTTAACTAGGTTGTTTAGGATTTTCTTGACCATTTTAGTATCAATATTGTCAATAAAGTCACCATGACTAACTTATATGCCACATGCCAATATGAAGACGAATCTATTGCAGATTTTGTCACTCAATAAAGACAACCTGATTAACCAACTTACATTGCAATTACCTCAGATAGATTTAATAGAATTATTTACTAGGACTTATGTTAGGCACATCTCACCAACTCTCCAGGTTCAAACCTTTTGCATCTTTGATGAGGCATTTACCATGGCCCTAAGTTGAAATATTTGCCCTTGAAGAAAAGAAGCTACAAGTATGTAACAAAACCATCACGTTTAAATCAAATGATGCTCCTTCTTCTTCCAAACCCCAAAATACCAATTTTAAAATAAACGGGTCTACCAATAAAGTCATTTTCAAATCTGGCCCATCTCATCCATCTAACCAATCAAAACCTTTGTCTAACCTCTCCCCATCTAGACCTTTCAGTTTAGAAGAGAGAAATGAAAGTATGCCCCATAGGAGAGCCTTACTTTGCCGTTTTGGAAAAACTCTTAAAATATGGAGCCATTACCCTTCCACCCATCAAACCACATACTAGTTTTGACCCTTCTCTCCCTGTGCCTACATGGTATAATGAAAATGATTACTGTAATTACCATCACATTCAAGGTCACAAGTGATGGTAATTGTATCACTTTCAAAAACATTGTCCAAGAAATGTTAGATAAAGGGGATCTCATCTTGGACAATCCGAATGCACTAGCTAACCAAAACCTTCATATTTTCTGGAAGCCATTCCTGAATCACACCCCCTCATCCAACCAAACTGGTGATTCCTGCCAATGATAGTAATATCCATGAGGTTCATGTTGTTTTTGACATCTTACCAGCTCCTTCCGCACAGTTTCCTCCTACTTCATCTATTGAGGAAATTCTTGCATGAACTCCTTCATCCATGGAGGAGACTACTATACACACTAGTATAATTGTCCCATCTACTCCCCGACCTGATGAGAAACCCACAACACTTATTCTCATACCTACGGAAGAGTCTGTTTTTCTTTCTCCTTCATCAAAAGAAGACCTTATCTCATCCACCTTGCCTTCTCCCCAACATGTGGGTGACCCATTGGTAATTTCCTTTCAAAAAGATAATTTTCCAATGGATTTCAAGGATAAACTTGGTTTGCTATCATATATTTTACCGATAGAGTTAGAATCTAATCACTTCCTATTTCGCTGTGCACCATATTTATTTACAAGAGTCACCATGAAATTAACATTGGTTCCTTCTACTACCATGCCATTCTCATGTTTTTAGACTATTTAGACTACGTTGATAATTCCATGCTTTGGGGGTGCCCTAAAATGCTTTTTTCAACTCAAATGCAAATTTCATCCACATATACTTCTACCATTTACCCCAAAGTGTTTGGAGTGAGGAAATCCATCACACCTAAGGTAGTTATGACGACATCTTCCACATCACATTTTCCCACACCTACACCTCTACCATTACCTCCACAACCACTTGCGTCTAAACTACTTAATCCTTCATTTGTATCCAAAGCTACCCATACCTATGGAGTCATGGTGACATCAAGCCCATTCCATCCCCTGTCAAAATGGATTTATCCATGTCTTCACAAGATAACAAAAACCTATTCCCCTACCTAGAGGAATACCCACCTCTTAGACATCGCATACACTAGCTACACCTACTAATCCTTTGTCACCTTCACCACTTCCATCTATCTTAGGATCTACCCATCAACCTTGGCAAGCAGTCTCCTACCTAAAGTAAACTAAAATCACAATAGTCCACCTCCTCATCATGATTCTCAATTAAACCCAAATTACCTACACAACTTACACCTTCATTTTCACCTACATCCTTTCTACTACATATACCTACACCACTTCCAATATCCTCATCATTACCTATGATATTCCCTTCTCTTCAACTAGTACCTTCCACCTTGCCTCTTCCCACAGCCTTCACCGCACCTCCATTATTGCCTTGGTTAACCCATCCCCTTCTGCCATCTGTCTTCCCTTCTACATCACACACTTCTCCTTCACCTTTACCCAAGAAGGTGTAACCAAAGTCCAAAAATCCACTACCCTCCAAAGAGGTAGTTAAACCTACACAATCTTCAACTGCTAGCTCATCTGCTACACCTTTACCCAAGAAGGTGCAACCAAAGTTCAAAACCCACTACCCTCAAAGAGGTAGTTAAACCTACAACACCTTTAATCATTAGTTCATCTCGCTAAAAATTTACCCAAGAAGGTGAAACCAAAGTCCAAAAACCCACTACCCCTCAAAGAGGTAGTTAAACCTACAACACCTTAAACCACTAGTTCAACTGCTACATATTTACCCAAGGTGTAATCAAAACCTAAAACCGTACTACCTACTAAACAGGCAGTGAGACTAACTCAACCTCTGATTCCACATCTTGTGGCATCTCTCCCACCAAAATCACCCACATTTCCATCTAGAGCCACACTTACTTTGCATTTTGATCCACTAGCAAAGTCCTAAGCCAACATCTTAGCTAACCTTTTGGAAACTTTTGTCACCATATTGCCACCACTTAGACCTTACGACCCACACAAACCTAAATTAGAAGGGTTTGACGATAAAAAATTTGTGCTTACCATAGTGTGCTAGGGCATGATGTGGAAAACTGTAAGGCTCTTAAGAGTGTTCTTCTCCAACTATGTCCTCCCAGAGAAAATTTTTATAATGATGATCTTTTAGACGAGGACCCCATTTCACCTTCACCTATCACCACACACCCTCATCCTTTACCTCTCCAATGACCTTCATCTCCCCCTCCACAACCCATTTATCATGCTCCAAAATTTGAAATCAATATGGTATGCCTAATAGAGCTAGAAAAACCTCCACCAAAACTCCAATGCGCTACACTCTTTTCAAAAAACTAGTATATTCCCTCACCATATTTTTTCTTATCATGTCTCTACACCTATCAAAATCACTTGCTCACTTACCACATATTAATATGGTTAACATTACCACTCACACCTAGAAATAAAAAGGAAAGGAGAAAACAACTATCCCATCCGCCACTCTTTTACCCAATATCTCATTTGCACCTGCACCTAAAATCACCATCTGTGGACCCACGTACCCTATCTTTGATGGGGTCTCCCATCATACAATGATTAAACAATTATACCAGTCTCCTCTCAAAATGTATTTGTATGACCGGGTCCAAACCTTTGAGTCTCATTGATAGGACCTCAATGACATTTTTCAATCTATTGCGGTTTTACCTAATGTCCCTACTCCTATGGCATCCATTATCACTCCTCACCATGTGGCCTCTCTCACTACTTCATATCCTTCCTTTGCACCTAATACCACTCATCAAGTATTTCGCTCTCAGTTTCTCTGATGACAAGATTGTACCTCTCCAATCAGATGATCCTGATCCCATCCTATTCATTTCCATTTACATTGATAATATATGTGTTTGATGTATTATGATTGATGGTGGGGCTAGTATCAACATCACTTCTTCCCATGTGTACAATCAAATGCACATCCCGCTAATTACATGCATAATAACCTAATTATTTTTTGTTCATTTAATGATACCATGCCATCCACTCTTGGGATAAGAATTCTCCACATTCATGTGGGCCCACATACCATTCCAGAATTATTCTATGTCTTAGAGGGGTAATTCCAATAAAACATGATGCTAAGCCGACCTTAGATCCACATCATGGATTTTGTTCCTTCAACCTTACAAAGACTATATAAAATTTTAACATGAAGGACACAACTATACCATCCCTACCAACCCTTCACCATTAAAGACCTATAACATGATGTATTGACCCAAATATGTCCTTATACCACGGTCAAGGAATGTACTAATACTACCACTTCTCCTTCACCTACGACCCCATCCACCAATGTTATCGCTACCTCTTCCACACCTAGCTCCTATATTCCCACTACTATCATAGCTTATGAAACTAACCCGTCATCCAACCCATCTTCTTCTCTAACAACTAATTCATCTTCTTCCCAACTAACTAGTGACTCATCCATTCCCTCTACCCACATACCTACTACTGATCCCTTAGAAGGTGTTTTTCAACACCGCACTCTAGGGGAGTACCACCTTTATAACATGGACACATTCCTTACTCCTCAAGAGTATGGTAACCTTCACCAAAATCCCCACTATGATCACCTTATAGGAAAGATTTTCACCTATGGTCCTCCGCACTTTACACTAACTTTACATATTGGGGACTTGATGCTTCTACCTACTCTCCCGTGCCACCTTCCCAAACTCAACCATTTTCCCCAACCTTCAATCTCTCACCAACTACCGATTTTCCCACACCTTCCTACATCAATGGGCTTGGAAGGGCCTTAGATTTGGTTTCTATGAAAAAGGTTACAATCTTTGTCATCCTATGCACCACTCGTAAGCCTAAAGATCATAGCGGTGTTGGCTTTCCTGAACCATCCCCAAGAAGGCCCGAGTCAAACTCATTGAGGATGATACAAATTCTCCACCCCATTCATGAACTTCACCACCTTCACCTACGAGTCTATGAATCCAGAATCCAATCATCCTAAAAAAATTCCGTGAACACCATTTCCCTCGGACCTCTAACTTATCAACAAGATCGCAAGGATCCCTCTTCTCTTGCCTTCCTATATCCCTACATGATTGACAATGATACACCTTTTATTAACATTGTTTAATTTTAGGATGATGATTCTATTCTCCCCTACCTTGGTGTGGTAGATTCTTATATTCATCGGTCATTACCTTCTGAGATGCAAACCATGTTGATTGAATCAACCATCGAAATCAATATTCACACTCAAGATGACCCACACATTTTAAAGATAGGCCAATCTTTAGATGTTGTTAAGTAGGAAGATTTTAATTCTTTCCTTCGGGATCATAGCAATGATTTTTCTTGGTCCTATGTTGATATGCCTAATATTGACCTAAACATTATGGTCCACAATATCGTAACTACTCGAGGAAAAAACCGTTAAATAGAAGTCATGGAAAATGAATCCTCGTATTTCCTTCTTATCAAAGAAGAACTCCAAAGTGCCTCCTTCAGTTTCCTTCATTCTATCCCTTGACTATCCCCAATGGATTTATAACATTGTTACTGTCACAAAAGTGACATGGGGACTCTGCATTTGCATAGATTTTTGTGACCTTAATTTAGCTTGCCCTAAAGATGATTTTCCTCTACCAAGTATTAACCAACTAGTTGATCTCATTGCTGGCCATGAGATGATATCACTCATGGATGGTTTCTTAGGTTATAATCAAATATTAATTTCCCTAAAAGATAAACACAAAACGACCTTCATCAATCCTTAGAGGACCTTCTACTATCTTGTCATGCCCTTTTTACATTAAAAAAGTTGGTGTTACATATCAGCGGGCTATCACTTATATATTTCATGACATTATGCATTGCATATTGGAATATTATGTTGACCACCTTCTTGCCAAATCCAAACATTGGGCTGAACACCTTACATTCCTTAAGGTTATATTTTATCATCTCATCAAGTACTGTGTTCGCCTTCAACCTAAGAAGTGTGTTTTCGTTGTTCTTTGGCAAGCACCTTGGTTTTATTTTTTCTTTACATGACATAGAAGTTGATCTTACTAAAATAAAGGATATTCTCGAAATTCCTCCACCTACTAACCTTTGTCATCTTCATAGTTTTCAAGGCAAGCTGTAATTTATTCGTCACTTTATTTCATATCTTTTTGACTACTTCCACCCATTTCATAATTTCCTCAAAAAGGATGTCTCCTTCAAATGGGATAATGAAAGACACAAAGACTTTTACACCTTAAAACACTACCTCCTCAACCACCTGTTTTCATTAAACCTAAGGATGACCAACCATTTTACCTTTACATTTCTATTATTGATCATTCCCTAGGTGTCATGCTCACTCATCATGATGAGAAACACAAGGAGAAATAATTTTATTATATAATTTGTACGCTTTTAGAATACGAAACTAGATATACCCATACCGAAAAACTCTGCTTATCCTTAGTTTTTGTCACCACTAAACTTCTCCATTACCTACTCAACCACAAAACATTTTTTATCACCAATACTGACCCCTTACATTACATGTACGCTAAGCCCTACCAACATCAACGTGTTGCACGTTGGATCATGCTCTTGCAAAACTAAAAATCAAATTCATCCATCAAAAATATGTCAAATGACAAACCATCACGGACCAACTCATAGACACACTTCTCTTTGGAAATCAATCCTCTAACTTAAACTCGGGATGAATCCATCACTACCCTATCTTTGGAAAATACCATTTTCTAGATGACCTAATTCTTCGATGTTTCCAAATGTCAACGTGGGGGTAGCATTGGAGTTATACTCATTCCCCTTGATGGTGAGCCTATGTCATTATCTTATAAACTAGATTTTGATTTTACTAACAATAGCACCGAATATGAAGCACTCGTATTAGGTATTCAAACTATCATCACCTTAGATGTTAAATCAATTAATATCTATGGCAATTCCCAACTAGTTGTAAACAAAGTTAATGATATATTCTAGTGTCGTAATGAGATACTTCAAAAGTATAAACATCATATGGACATACTTTTGAATAATTTTTACCATTATGAACTTCAAACGACCCCACGTTCCACTAATAAATTTATAGACACCATAGCATGCCTTGCTTCTCAAATCCTCACTTTTCCTCCAACTCAAAAATATTTGTCACCGTAAATAGGTTGCAATAACCTTCTTATCTATTTTGAGACATGAACCTTTTGTAACCATTCAAACTGACCCATGTGACCTTTGGTATAAGAAATTTGCTGACTACCTTTCCCTTTCAAATTTACCTCGAGACCTTACTCGCAATGGGCAACAAGCCTTTCTAAAAAGTGTCTCTCGCTATGTCATCATATGTGGTTTTCTCAATAAACATGGGTTTTATGGTATCCTCTTACGATGTCTTACGAGTTCTGAAATTTTCTACACCATCAAGGAAGTTCACAACAAAATTTGTGGGGGTCACTTCAAAGTGGTTTAATTTGTCACTAAACACATTCTTCACCTAGGCTATCTTGGCCAAACCTAAAGCATGATTGTTGTGCTATTTCAAGTGTTGTGTGAAGTGTTAGCAATATGCTAATCTTCATCACACCCCTAGTCATACCTTACAGGTCACACAGGACCTTTGGCCTTTCTCTCAAAGGGGTTTGTATCTTATAGGAGAGATCAATCCTTATTATTCCCAACATCATCATTGGATTATTATGCTATTGAATACTACACTAAATAAGTGGAAGTTGTACTCTCATTTCCAAAAAGGCCAAGAAAATATGTGAATTCATCAATCAAGACATCATTTTTGCTTTGGTGTTCCTCACGCTTCATCATTTATAACGAAAAATAATTCAAAAACAAAAACTATGGAAAATTTGTGATGCCTTGGCATTCAACTCATTTTTCTTCACCTCACTATCCTAAAAAAATGCCCAAGCGGAATCAACCAACTAAACCTTAAAAATATTCTTATGAAAGTGTTTTGATACTAGAAAGGATTGGCACACGCACATTCCTTTTTCCTTATGGGCTTATCATACTAGTATTTGTACCTCAACTACTACCACACCTTTCTCTTTGGTCTATGGTATAGAGGTTATCCTACCTCTCGAAGTCCAAATTCCATCTCTTCATATCTCACTCAAAGATATGCTCAACGATGATGATTTTCACTAGGACCGTTTGGCACAACTTGAGTTATTAGATGAACGTCGTCTCAATGCTCTCGATCACCTCAAAATATACCAAAATGTATCAAACATTCCTATGATAAATGTGTCTAAGAATGAACCTTCCAGTTCGGTGACCTCCTCCTTAAGGAAAATCAACATGTAACAAAGGAGGAGAAAAGTAAACGGGAAAAATTTCTCCTAATTAGCCTAGAACCTATATCGTTACTCATACCTATAGATCAAGTGCTTATCATTTATCTTCATTTGAGGGTAAACCTAAACTTGAGCCCCTTAATGCCTTGCATCTTCTTTCATTATATTCTTGAATCAAGTCCTATATCACCTTATGTCTTTAAAATGAGTGTTCGTTGAGCAATATTCACCTTCCACTTACCTATTTTAAGGATCAACAACTAAACAGGACTCATGTGATTACCCATCACTTTTCAGCCTTATCTTAAATATGAGCACCATGGCTCTACTTATAACATGACTCTCATGGATACTTTTTGACTTTTCCAAGATGGAATCCCATGGTTGCTCATCACTTAAAATCCATATTTCATAACTAACCCTTGTGTGTTATGGTTTTGTCTTCATGACAGAAGCCTATCCTTCTCTTTATTATTGTCCATGACCTAAAAGTCCAAAAAACAATTCAAAATAAATATACGGGATTTTCAAATTCAAAACTCCTTGAGTCAAACTTCTTGTAAAAAGATGACTCCTCAAAAGGAAATCTACTCTTTCTATCTTATTGTTATAAATAGCCTGCTCCTCGAAGGACAACTATACAAAGCTCACCATATTGCATATATTTTGTCACAAAAAGAAGACTATTCCCGCAATAACCAAATAAAATAAAAATATTTTTAAGTTTCCCACATTGATCAGCTTCATGAAGACCTCAAGGAGATACTCTACTCATCCCACATATACTTCCAAAGCATTGTTCCGTGTATAAAAATAAAATAAAAAATAAAATGATAACTTTTTCATCATGGACTTGCCTATTTTGATCTCGGCTCTCTCGCCACAAAGGCATGCTATCACACACTAGGTTACACTAAACCATCCTTCTTTCACCTCACCACCGTTTCTCTCTAATCTTCCACCTACTCAAGGGACCTTCCGTAAATGTGACATTTTGTGATTATGTGACCTTCTTCACCCTTAGAATAGTTAATCATGCAAATTTTTTAGGTTCTTCCATTCATAAGACAATCTTTGATATGATAGACTCTTTAGGGTTCTTATCAACTATGCATCACTTTTGTCTCCTCTAATCATTTACCCCTTTTTCTTACTTCTTGATCCTCCTTCATAGGACCATACCTTCAACACTTACATTCTAGGAATTCATTTTCCACAAAAATCATTCATATCTATTCACCATGGACAACAACTATGCCTATTCAACCTAAATTACACCATGCCTAAATGACCTAAACTCAACCATGCCTAAACAACCTAGACTCAACCATACCTAATTGACCTAGACTCAACCATTCCTAAGCCGACCTAGACTCAACCATGCCTAAATAACCTAAAATCGACCATGCCTAAATGATCTAAACTCAACCATGCTTAATCGAACTAGAATTAATCATGCCTAAAGCCAACCACCCCATTCCTCTACCTCATCATATTCTTCCCTAGCTTATGGGAGAACTACATCAACCTAATGCCCCTTTTCATCGAGGCTATGTAGGCAGCACTCCAATAGGAATGGAGCCCTTGGAGGTTATCTTGGTAACTCTTTCCCTAACTAATTTTCCCACATTTTTTATATTTACATTCTACCTTAATGAGTTTTCCATTTTACACAAAACTAGGAAATTAAAACAATCATAAAAACATACCTACCATTTTCACCACAACATACATTTACATCATCATTTATTTATTTTCCATACTACAAATAACTTAGAAATTAAATCAAACCCAAAAACATGACCAAATCATGCCTAACTCACCTAGACTCCACCATGCCTATACCTGACTCCATCATGCCTAACTCACCTAGACTCCACGTGTGATTATACCTGACTCCATCATGCCTAACTCACCTAGACTCCATCATGCCTAACTAACCTAAACTCAATCATGCCTACATGACCTCAACTCAATCATGCCTAATTCACCTAGTTTCCATCAATACATAATAATAATGGAAATTAAAGCCAAGTATATCATCCGCCCAATAAATATCTTCAACTATAGAAATGGGAGAGTCTATCTATCAATACATAAATACATAGATACAAGTACATACCGGTATCTCAAAATATATCATATACAATCTCACATCTTCGGCAAGTAGGCCGGTATATATACCAAAAATCAATGATCATACAATGTCACATATAGTGACTAATCATCACCCCACCTAATAGCCTCTTGTCTAGTCTATTGTCCCCCTAAAATTCCTTTCATTTTCCAAGTCTAAAACTTCAAAAAAAATGAGTTAGTGCCCGTAAAGTATGCTTGAAAGAGGTATGTTGAAAACTTGAGCTTTCCAAGGAATTTCAAACTCATGAAAATCATTGCATCAGATGGAAAATTTCTTCCCCTTTCCAAAAAGGTAAAGAAGTCCTCCTAACTCCTTGTACTTTTTAAGTTATGGCTCGATGGGCCTAAGTTGGAAACTTTTCCCTTCGGCAGATTGGCAGAGATGCAGAGGTATTTGTTCACTTTGATCCTATTTTTAATAAAAGCTAATTTGGTGAGATTTGGCCCATGAGCTCGGGGAGAATTGAAACAAAATCTCCTAAGGACCGTAACCAATCAAAGGTTGCCACGTGTCCAAAGGGAGGATCGGACCTGCGGGGCGATGGAGAAATTCAAGGTTTTGAACCTTTTGCCAAAAGGTTAAAAAGTGTTAAGGTAAGCCATTTTCCCCATAACCTGTATCGAATCGAGGGTGTCACGTGTCCAAAGATCCAAAGCGGAGAAGAGGGCCGGCAGAGGAAAATGAATATTTTTCCTTTTCCCAAAAAGGTCAAAATGTTACAACAAGAGTCACGCTTTTGTTTCCAACCAGATTATGCCACGTGTCCAAACCAAATACAAGTAGTGGGGCCATGGAGGTAAATGATATTTTGTGCCATTTTTGGAAAAGGTTAAAATGTCTAGAAATGCATCACGACCCCATTTCTAATCACAACTTGCCATGTGTCCAAGTCAAAAAGTAGAGCAGGGCTGTGGGGTAATTTGTTCCAAAGTGCCAAAACACAAAAATTCATGAAAATGAAAAGGGATTCCCCACGCCTGATCTAATCTTCTCCTTTCACGTGGACGTCTTGATTTGAACTTTTTAGTAGCAAATCGATGGTTCATATCAAAACGGCAAATAAAATGAAATGTCTGTGTATTCACGTAAATTGGTTTTCCGCCATGGTTTTTCTTCACGATTGGATGATTTTGGAAGGGCATGAAAGATGGAATTCATTTGCAAACCATTTTTCTCACCTGGAGGAAGTTGTAACCACTTTTTTGCAAGCTATTTGATGGGCTCTAGAAGCCATTGTTGGGGTGGGGGAATTCTGATATGTCGAGACTGTAATTTTGAACCAAAAAATCAATACAAGAGCTTCTTTTTCTTTTTCCTCTGTTTCCCTCTCTCCCTCTACTCTGTTTTGTGAATCATTTGATCAAATAGAAGCTAAGAAACTTTTTGTTCTTCAAAATTTAATTATGAGAACTTTGTGTCTGTGTGATTGTACTTGGTAAAAACATGAATGATTCTTCTCTGTAATTCATTTATCCAATGCAATTAGGGGTTCTCTCTGTAATCTCTTTTCCCTGAAAGTATTTCTTTCTTCTACCTTATCTTTCCCCTTCATTCTTCCATTCTCTTATGCTGGTGTTTTTCCTTGGAGAAAATGAATTTTCATATGTCAGAAGACCACATTTGATGAAAGTTGTAGATTTGTAAATAATCTTGTTTCTAGCTTTCAATAAGGGAACCTCTCCCATCAAAGAGGAGGGAATTTTTGTCCCCTAACTGTGGTTTCATCCCAAGTGCAAATTTGAAACCCAATAGTTTTTGGTGACTCCGTTGGGAATGCTTTCAATAGATTCCCTTCTAAGAAGAATAACAATTTGATCATTCCATTGATCTGGTGACTCTGAGATACACACATGGTAGAAGAGATCTTGGAGTTGAAGATTATCAATTTCAACTTCTGAATCAACAAGGTTTTCCTCTTCCTCCAACAAGAAACAACTGAAGAGCTCATTCTACAAGCACTCCTCCTATTGAAGACAAAGCTTCTAGGAGTAACAATTCACAAAATCAGCTTAGTCCCAATCTTCGTGCTCTAATCCTTGTTGGTGTTTCAATTCCTTTGCAAACCATATTTCCAAAGATGGCAGCACCTTTGCCATGGGGACAAAGAGTTGGTCCTTTGGTTCTTCCACAACCTTTGCATGAGTTACCTAGGGGTAACAGAAATAATTTTCCCAAATTCAGGGGTGATGGGAAAGTGCACCCTAATGAACACATTGCAGCCTTCATTGTTGCATGTGGAGTCCTCGGTGTGGAGCATGAAGATGTATCGAGTTAGGGTGTTTGTGGAAACCTTGTAAGACAATGCAGTAGATTGGTTTAACCATCTCCCTGCTGGAGAAATCACAAATTGGACAACCATGATAACTGAGTTTGAGAACCGTTTCAAGCCTGCTGAAGATGTACATGCCTTACTTGCTTAAATTTATGAAATCAAGAAAGAACCACAAGAGCCCATGAGGGAATTTGTAGCTAAATTCAATAAACTGATCAATAAAATTCCACAAAATACTAGACCCATTGATCAAATCCAAAAATGTTTCTTTTTGAATGCACAACTACCTGAAGTAAGCTATGCTCTGAGGAGAGCCAATCTAGCAACTTTGGATGATGATTAGAGGCTGGCAGTCAGTGTGGAAGATGACTTGATCATGTCAGGAAAACTAAAAAGAGAATCCCAGAAATCCAAGACATCATCTTCTTCCTCTTCTCCTGGAGGTAATTCGGATCAGTTGGTACAAAATTTGGCCAATGACCTCATTGCAATCAAAAACAATTGGCTCAGCATGCTCCATACCAAGATGTTCCAAGGAAGAATTTTCAGCCTAGGAACAGATTGCCTTCTTCTCAAACTAGGTTGGCAATTGAAGGTCCACCTCTCAAAGTGCCTGTCAACACAACATGTGAATTCCTTGAACCTGATGATGAAGAAGAGAATGAATTGTATGATGATCAAGAAGAAGATGTTGATGAAGAGTTGGAGCATCCTGGTGGTTCTAAAGTCAACTTCCTCACCACTGAAGGTGTTGATGATGAGGATGATTATAATGATATAGTGGCTGACATGAATAGTGAGTCATATGCTATCATGACTCAAGAACAGGACAAGAAAAAGGAGAAATTTGTGCAGCCTGCAAATAAATCAAAGGATTCTTCCAATACCATTCCAGTGCTTGCAAAGAGAGGTTCTCCTATCCCCACCACCTCCACACAAAAGGTAAGCTCTGCTAGTTTTTCTCCCTCCAATTCTGCTTCTAAAGCTTTTGTTGTGTCAAATGATAAAGCTGATAGGTCTAAGGTCTCTTCCATTCCTTGTAATGATACCCCATCCACATCTGGATCCTTTGATATTATTGATCACATAAAGAGAACTAAGGTTCAGATTTCTGAGGCTGAGTTTTATCAAACCCATCCCAAAGCCTTTGCCAAAATGGTTGATTTTGTCAACTCCAAATCTAAAATCCCATCCCATGTTTCCAAAGGTATTTTTCCAACTCCTTCTTCCCCTTCCCAACCAAATCTTGTAGTTGTTGTCACATCACCCAATGAGAAAATCAAACCTTTCTATGTGACTCTCCTTATAGCAAGCCACAAGCTTAGTAATTGTGTTATTGATTCTGGAGCATCTGAAAATGTAATGCCTACTAAAGTAGCTCATGCCTTGGGCCTCAATCTCACCCACACAATAAATTTCTTGTTATTCTATGGAGAGTAGGGAAGTGCCTTTAGTTGGGAGAATTAAGGATGCACAAGTAGCTTTCGCTACTTGGCTAGAGAAAAAGGTTTTGGCAACCATCTTAGTTGCGTTGACATTCCTCCTTCCTATGGCATGCTATTGAGTAGGAACTTTTGCAAGGATGTTGGAGGGGAAATCAAAATGGATTGGTCACATGCCATTATTCCAAGTTAATGGAAAGATGAAGAAGCTGATGCCTAAGAAGCAAGTTGAGTATATTGTGCAAAAAATAGATGATCCAAAAGCACAAATTTTGTATGAAGACATTGGGCATGGGAACTATATGATTATGTGACTAGATGAAGAAATTCCATCAAAAGGAGTATTTTTGATCCTAATGATGTCTAGACATTGGAGTTTGATGACAGTTGTTCCTCGGTGACGTCTGGAGCTAGTATAGTGTTGATCTCTCCTAAGGGTAAGATTCATCCTTTCGCCTTCAAGTTTTAGTTTGAGAATACCAATAATACTATTGAATATGAGGCCCTCATTCTTGGGTTGAATATGGAAAAGGAGATGGGAGTGAAGAACCTTTTTTCTCATGGAGATTTTGGGCTAATTGTAAAGCAAGTCCAAGACCTTTTTCAAGTAAAAAATGGAAGATTGAAGCACTATAGGAATCTGGTGTGGGTTTTATTGAATTCCTCGATGCTTTCTCCATTACAGTAGTACCAAGAGGAGAAAATACTAGGGTTGATTCCCTGGTAGTCTCAAGATCTTTGTTAATTCCTCATCCTAACTTCTCTCAAAATAAGTTCTCCATCGAAATGATTCACATAGGCCTAGTGTTCCTGACAATGCCAACCATTGGCAGGTCTTCAATGATGACCAACATCTACTCTCTTTCTTGGAGTTGAGAGATAACTTTGATCAGTTGTATTTTGAAGGAAGTGATAACTTGCCCAGAGAATGTGTGTCTTCAAATGAAGAAAGTGTCAAAGAAGAGATGGATCATGATGGATGTATCAGACTGAAAGGAAACAAAATTCCTAAGGGTTTGGTGAGTTTGGAGGATCTTTTTGATAAACATGATAGATATGTCAAATCTAAAGTTTCCCAAGGAAATCAACAATCTGCTGAAACTGAAAAAATAAATATAGGAAGTATAGATGAACCTAAAATGGTGAACATCGGGAAATGCTACACTCAAGAAGAAAGAGAGAAGGTGATAAATATTTTGAAGAGGTATGTTGATGTGCTTTCTTACTTGTATGAAGATCTCAAAGCTTTCAAACCAAAATAAATGCAACATTCCATCCCTCTTAAGCCTGGAATCAAGCCTTTTAAACAAAAGCAACGACAATATAATCCAAATATTGCTGACACTATTTTCAAGAAATACAAAAACTTTTAAAAGCCCGAGATCATCTTTCCTATCCATCATTCCACTTGGATTGCCAACATAGTTCCTGTCAGAAAGAAAAATGGGGAGATTAGAATTTGTGTTGACTTTAGAAATATAAATCAAGCTTCCTTGAAAGATAATTATCCTCTTCCCATGATGGACCAAGTGCTACAAGCTGTCATAGGCTTGGAGATGTTATCAATGTTGGATGATTCTCAGGGTACAACCAAGTAGAGGTAAACACTGCAGATCAGCATAAGACCACCTTTACCACTCCTTGGGGCACTTTTTCCTACAAGAGAATGCCTTTTGGACTCATCAACGCTGGTGCTACACTCTCTGAGGGCTATGGATCTGGATTTTGGCAGTTTAAAAGGGAAATGCATCATGGTATACCTGGATGATTTGACTGTATCTTTTCAAAAATCAGAGCAAATCATGTTCAACACCTTGAAAAAGTCCTACAAAAATGTAGAGAGCACGGAGTTTCTTTGAATCCTAAGAAGTTTGTGTTTTGTGTAACCAAAGGTAAGTTGTTGGGACACATTGTCTCAAAATATGGAATCAAAATTGATCCAGAAAGAATTCAGGAAATACAACTGATTCCTCTTCCCATGAGTAAGAAAGGTGTTCATTCTTTCTTTGGTAAGATTAATTTCTTGAGGAGATTCATACCCAATTTTTCCGAACTTACTATGAGCATTGCTCACATGATGAAAGGGAAGCATACTTTTTTTTGGTCCTTTGAAGGAAATATTTCTTTTGAAGATATCAAAAAATCCATTGCAAATAATCCCACTTTGGTGTGTCCAGACTTCAGCAGAGATTTTATTATATATTGTTATGCCACTGAAAACACTTTGGCCGTTGTTTTAACTCAAAATAATGCTGAAGATCATGAATTTCCCATAGCATTCATGAGCTACATTTTGAAAGCCCACGAACTGAAATACGCCATGATGGAGAAACATGCTTTTGTTGTTGTAAAAGTTGTTAAACAATTCAGATTTTATATTCTAAATTATCACGTTGTTGTGTTTGTGCCTGATACAAGTGTCAAATCGATTCTCACACAACAAGAATTTGGAACTAAGAGAGGTAATTGGGTGAAAAAAGTGCAAGAATACGATTTAGATATCAAGCTAACCAAGCTAGTTTGTGGTAAGGGCCTATGTGAGCTCATTGTTGAAGGTGCTAATGAAACATTGTCCAAAGATGAAGTGGATCTGCCTGTGGTTTTGTTTCTCAGCTCGACAGATGTATGGTACATTGATATTGCTCATTTTCGATGTATGGTGAATGTTTATCTCACTTGAATGAAAAGAAAAAGATCCATCAAACTTATATCTGCACAGTATGTTCTTTGGGAAAATGCTCTTTTCAAATGAGGTGTAGATGGAAGGTTTTTAAAATGTGTAGATAAAGAGCAGCAAAAGAAATTATTTTCTACTTTTCATGATCAAGCTTGTGGGGGGCATTTCTCCTCTGCTGTAACAACTCACAAAATCCTTTGTGCTGGCTATTATTGGCCCACTCTATTCCAAGATGCATCAAAGTGGGTGAGTAAATGTGAAGCATGCCAAAAAAATTGGAAGACCAAGGTTGGCTGCTTTGCCTCTCAAGCCAGTGGTGATCGAGGAGCCCTTTCAACAATGGGGTTTGGATTTCATCAGAGCTCTCAATCCATCTTCAAGTGTTGATTACCACGGATTATTTCACCAAGTGGGTGGAAGCCATCCCAGTCAAGAGTACTACTTCTAAAGTAGTATGCAACTTCATAAAGGAAAACATATTGATAATATTTGGAATTCCAAACAAAGTTGTGACTGATAATGCTTCTAACTTCTCCTCTGCTGAGATAATGGATTTTTGTTATGGATATGGAATATCACTTGCTCACTCTTTTGATTATTATCCTCAAGGGAATGGACAAACTTAATCAATGAATAATAATTTGGTGACCATTGTCAGGAAACTTGTGAATGATTCTCAAAGAAATTGGAATAAGAAATTATATGATACACTTTAGGCTAATAGGATTACACCTAAGAGAGCCATTGGAACATCTCCTTTCCAAGTAGTGTATGGTGTGGAAGCCATCCCAGTCAATAGTACTACTTCTGAAGTAGTATGCAACTTCATAAAGGAAAACATATTGATAAGATTTGGAATTCCAAACAAAGTTGTGACTGATAATGCTTCTAACTTCTCCTCTGCTGAGATAATGGATTTTTGTTATGGATATGGAATATTTCTTGCTCACTCTTTTGATTATTATCCTCAAGGGAATGGACAAACTTAATCAATGAATAATAATTTGGTGACCATTGTTGGAAACTTGTGAATGATTCTCAAAGAAATTGGAATAAGAAATTATATGATACACTTTGGGCTGATAGGATTACACCTAAGAAAGCCATTGGAACATCTCCTTTCCAAGTAGTGTATGGTGTGGAAGCCATCCTAGTTAAGAGTACTACTTCTGAAGTAGTATGCAACTTCATAAAGGAAAACATATTGATAACATTTGGAATTCCAAACAAAGTTGTGACTGATAATGCTTCTAACTTCTCCTCTGCTGAGATAATGGATTTTTGTTATGGATATGGAATATCGCTTGCTCACTCTTTTGATTATTATCCTCAAGGGAATGGACAAGCTGAATCAATGAATAATAATTTGGTGACCATTGTCAGGAAACTTGTGAATGATTCTCAAAGAAATTGGAATAAGAAAGTATATGATACACTTTGGGCTGATAGGATTACACCTAAGAGAGCCATTGGAATGTCTCCTTTCCAAGTAGTGTATGGTGTGGAAGCTCAACTACCGGTGATGGTGGAATTTCTAGCTTTGCATTTGATGAGAACTATTGAAGATTTGAGTTTCAACAGTGCTTTAGACAAGAGAATCATGTATCTCCAAAAGTTGAATGAAGATAGATTGCAGGTGGTTGATAGAATAGAAGCCCATCAGTTGAAAGTGAAGGCTTTGTTTGACAAGAAAGCCAAATCCAGAGTTTTCTAGGTGGGGGACACAATGTTGCTATGGGATAAGAGACATGAGCCTTAAGGAAGCCATGGTAAGTTTGACTCACTTTGGCTTGGCCCCTTCAGAATCAGACATTTTGTTGGTGAGAACTCTTTTTATTTGAGTTACATGGATGGATCTTCTCTCCCACTCCCTTATAGTGGGCAAGTACTTAAAGTTGTTTAGGTCCTAGGTGATTAGGGAGTCCCTTTGTACATTGTGTATTTTATTTGTTTTTGGCTTGTTTGTTTCCTTTTTCTTCCTTGTTGTGTGGGGTGTTTGTTTTGGGCCCTCCTTTTTGGTTTGTTTCCTTTCTTGCCTTGTGTGTGTTGTCTTGTATTGGTTTTGCCTTTTGACTCCTTTCACCCAATGGATAAGGCACTGGTATTCATTTCCTAGAGTTGGTCTATGGTTCTTGATCTTGCCTTATGTCTTTTTCAAGCCAAGTCATCCCCAGAAAGAGCCAGTTGTTGTCCCCCAAAATTCCTTTCATTTTCCAAGTCTAAAACTTCAAAATTTTGAGTTGGTGCCCATAAAGTATGCTTGAAAGAGGTATTTTGAAAATTGGAAATTTCCAAGGACTTTCAGACTCATGAGAATCATTACATCAGATGGGAAATTTCTTCCCCTTTCTAAAAAGGTAAAGAAGTCCTCCTAACTCCTTGTACTTTTTAAGTTATGGCTCAGTGGACCTAAGTTGGAAACTTTTCCCTTTTGCAGACTGGCGGAGATGCAGAGGTATTTGTGCACTTTGATTTTGTTGTTGTAAAAAGATAATTTGGAGAGATTTGGCCCATGAGCCCGCGGGGAGAATTGAAACAAAAATATCTTAAGGACTACAACCAATCAAAGGCTGCCATGTGTCCAAAGGGAGGATCGGACCTTCAGGGGCGATGGAGAAATTCAAGGTTTTGAACCTTTTGCCAAAAGGTTAAAAAGTGTTAAGGTAAGCCATTTTCCCTATAACTCACAGTGAATCTAAGGGCACCACGTGTCCAAAGAGCCAAAGTGAAGTAGCGGGACAGTGGAGGAAAATGAATATTTTACGTTTTCCCAAAAAGGTCAAAATGTTACAACGAGATCCACGTACCCGTTTCTAACCATATTGCGCCACATGTCCAGATAAAATCAGAGCAGTGGAGCCATGGAGGTAAATGATATTTTGTGCCATTTTGTAGAAAAGGTTTAAATGTCTAGAAATTCATCGCGACCTCGTTTCTAATCATAGCTTGCCACGTGTCCAAGTCAAAAAAGTAGAGCGGGGCTGCGGGGCAATTTGTTCCAAAGTGCCAAAACACAAAAATTCACGAAAATGAAAGTGGCTTCCCCCACGCCTGCTCTAATATTCTCCTTCCATATGGATGGCTCGATTTGAATGTTTTAGTAGCAAATTGACGGTTCATATCAAAACTGGAAAATAAAATGAAATGTTTGTGTATTCACGTAAATTAGTTTTCCACCATGGTTTTTCTTCATGATGGATGATTTTGGAAGGGCACGAAAGATGGAATTTGTTTGCAAACCATTTTTCTCACTTGGAGGAAGTTGTAACCACTTTTCATGAGCTATTTGATGGGCTCTAGAAGCCATTTTTCGGGTGGAGGAATTCGATATGTTGAGACTGTAATTTTGAACCGAAAAATCAATACAAGAGCTTCTTTTTCTTTTTCCTCTATTTCCCTCTCTCCCTCTACTCTGTTTTGTGAATCATTTGATCAAATAGAAGCTAAGAAACTTTGTGTTCTTCAAAATGCAATTATGAGAACTTTGTGTCTGTGTGATTACACCTGGTAAAAATGTGAATGATTCTTCTTTGTAATTCATTTATCCAATGCAATTAGGGGTTCTCTCTGCAATCTCTTTTCCCGAAAGTATTGCCTTCTTTTTCCTTCTCTTTCCCCTTCATTCTTCCATTCTCTTGTGCTGGTGTTTTTCCTTGGAGAAAATGCATTTTCATATGTCAGAAGACCACATTTGATGAAAGTTGTAGATTTGTAAATAATCTTGTTTCTGGCTTTCAATAAGGGAACCTCTCCCATCAAAGAGGAGGGACTTGTTTGTCCCCTGACTGTGGTTTCATCCCAAGTGCAAATTTGAAACCCAACATAGTCTCACCTATCTCCTCATCCCGGCCCACTATTGGGGCTGGTATGAGCGCTTGTCACCTCGCCATGGCCCTATATTTGGGTTTGATGGCCTGTGTAATTCATGAATTGTGAGTTCTTGATTTCATCCGATCATTGGTTGCCTACCGATATTTGTACTTAGCATATGGGGGAACATCTATATCAGTAGTCATCAAGTGATCCTCATAGTAGCGATCCTCATTCAAGAAATCCCTAAACCTCACTGCCGACACATTTTTTGGTGGTTCCATGGGTCTCACTATAATCAATGAAATTTTCCATTTTAATAATTGATTCAGCCCCATCCCGAGGCCTACCCTCCTTCCTGTTCTACGAGACTTTGTCTTGGTACATGTTCCTGTAATATGAGACCCTGTCCCTAGGCATGTGGGGGTGCTTATACCTATGTTGCAACCTAGGCCTGTAATGCCACAACCTATGTCCATGCAAAGGTCCAAATGACCTGTAAACCCACTTGTGCATGTAAGGTTTCCACTTGTTGTAGTCTCCAATATTACAACCTATTTTAGTGACTAATCCGGGTGTGCCGACATATCATGTAGTATTATCCTAGAAGCTCACCCGAGGCACACGCAGCACCAATCCCCTCCTTTATGTGATTTTCATGAGAGTTCTATATCAACATGATGATGCAACATAACAAGAGAATGAATAAAATTATCCATAGGATTTTAGATGTAAGATTTTACTCCTAGTTGATGTATTCCAAATACAGATTTAACATGATCATCTAACAATAGAATCAACCATGAAATAACATTAACGAAACCAGTAACACACACACACATGAACAAAAGGTGAATACACGGATCAAGATTCATTGCAAGAGTATTAAAAACTGGTTAATTATATTGATAAGTCCAACAATAGCTAACATTACATCAAGAAGTTACATCCATACCATTTTACATAGTAATAGATCTTTCTTTTCATCGTAGAGCTCTCGATACATGCATTACAATACCTTTCTTATCTTCTTCTCTCTCTTTCATAATCCTTTTCTCTAGAAACGATGCTCTAATATACAAGCGATTCAAGGAATCTTCTTCTAGCCATCCATCATCACCCACGAAGGCCTCCTATAATCTTCTCATGATTTTTGTACCACTCTTTGGGATTTTTCCAGATGTCACCATGTGTTTCCCTTAATCGAGTTTCTTTAGCATGCTTGTGCAAGCTAATCCTTAACAACCTTGAATCCTTATCCTTTCATGATAACCATAATGATTCCTTGGAAGAACCTTTACTTGGATTGCAAGCCTCCATAGGTTACCCACATCTATATCTAGTCCCTTTTCCGTTCACTTCGTATGCGTAACTTTTTCTGCTTGACCAAAATGTACTAAGTCCTGACTCCAACCTACCCTGGTGCAAACCTTCACAGCTCTCTGAGGACTACTTTTATGCATGCCTTTGTGCTCTGTCTTTGCAACCCATAATGCTTTGTGCATTAGGTACTTATTTACTTTTAGGGGTCTAACATTACCCCACATTAAATCTGGTTGTCACCTCGCAACCCTTTGCGCCAACCGAACAAAATCAACCTTATCGACCAAAACCTACTAATCTAAGAATTTTATTCCAAGGAATAAAGAATAGTGGTGGAAATAATCTATGAAAATAATTAAATAATGGGGGCGCTTATACAGGCCAACTGCAGGATCTTGGGGAATTCCATGTTTATCTCATCCTTCAATTTCTCCCAGGCCTTTAATTCTGATAAGGCCTTTCCTGACGCGTCCCCTACAACATTAGGCACCTAGTCTAGGATGATCTCCTCCACCTTTCCCTTTAATGCATTGATGGACACCCCTAAATCCATGCAGAAACCTTCAAACTCATCCATCCCCTTAGTGAAGGAGTCTTAGACTTCACCGATTCCGAAATCTAGCTTTTTGCACGTAGTCTTGATCTTCTCTTTCCGGGTTGTAGTGTTAATGACCAACCGTGCACGCTCTAACTTTTTAGTGGGGATGGTATTCTACAAAATTTTAAGGGATGCCTCCTTCTCCATTACCCATATGTCAATTATTGTCTTTCATTTCTGCAGCGGTTGTTGAAGCCCCTATCTCGATAGTATATCCACCTCCTTGAGTTGGGAGAGCAAGTCTTCCAACTAAGTGATTTGGGGTTCAATGATGACTTGTTTTATTCCTTTTATCATGTGATCTCTTTAGCTATCGGTCATGCATCATCTTTAATGTTAACAAGTAACATCCCTTCAAGCTCCTCAATATATTCCATTTCATCCCCATAATCCATCCTGGCATGGCTCACCAATGCTAGACATTTCCCAGAATGTTCTTCTCAAGTGCATCAACTCGCTTGTATTCCTCCTTTTTCCACACCTACTCTCCATTCAACCATTGGTGCAACTTATCTATTTATTTCTCCTTTCTTTTTCTTTATGTAATCGTGGTCTATAGAGTGACCCATGTATCCATAATGTGTCGTATCACCTCTAAAGACATCTTTTGTAAGGCATTACATGCCTACTCATATGTAAGGTGGTTAATATCCCCCAAATTATATGTATCTCCCCCTTTATTTTATAGTTGAATGGTATTAATCGCATGATCGGAGACCTCAAACTCTAGTTCCTTGGTGTGGCAGTGCATAACCTAGCTCATAATTTTTTTAGTTCTAAGCACACCCCCATCTTGATCCATTAAGTCCAAACCATGTAACATTTTTGGTGGGATGGCGGCATGAAATCTTATGCATGAAACCTTATTGGGGTCATCCATGAAGTCCATGTATGGGGACACTGGTGTCTACTTCTTCCTTGTATCCTTACATTTTTTCCTTTGCTTCTTTGCCCCTGGGGTGAATCCCAAATCCTCCTTTATAATAAAGAAGTCCCCCTTGTCTTATTTAGGGATGGCATTCTATGGATTAGTGTCCTCACATGTCGAATCTTCCCAACCCCTATTGAGTTCTCATCTCCTTCTTCTCATGCCTCCTTGCTTCGTGGTCTTCTCCTTAGCCTCTTGCCCCTCTAGCTCCACTTCTAATTCTACTTTGAATACGGTGGGGTCCTCTTCCTCCCCTTCCTCCAATCTTGTTGTGGGACTTGATGCATCATGAATTTTCTATTTCTTTTCCTCTTGCTTCTCCTCTTCTTCTTCTCCCTTGTACCTCGGTGATGAAGTGATGGCGTTACCCTGCTCCGAAATGTTGGTTCCCACGCTGCTATTTCAGAGTGTATAGTATTTCATTTTCCTCAAAGTATTAAACTTCCCTTCTTGTTCTTCTTGTTCTTCTTGTTTTTGTTATTTTTCTTCTTCTTCTTCTTTTATTGCCTTCATGGAGGGAATTAGCACCTCTCGTGGTTTTGGAAAGGGATGGTAACACTAATTTATGGGTGTAAGTTTAGGAAATATGGCTCCAAAACCTCGATGTAGGATGGCCGAGTGGCATACTTGTATGTAGCGTGTAATGTGTGGACATCAACATCCACCTTGTCTACATCAAAAACTAACCTATGCACATCCTTAATTTTGTTGATGGTGCACTTCATGTATCTAGTAGTGAATGCAAAGGGGAGCTTACACCATGGCCCCATCTCTCCTTTGGCCATCATGAACTTTGCTAGGAAGAAGTGTTGGGTGACGAAAAATTTTACCTTGTCACCAAAAACTTGTGGAAACTCATGGGGGATGCACCACTCATTCTCAAAGGATCTGTACAACCTCTCAAACCACATATTCATTCACACCTTGTAAGCATTTGAGATGGTCCCATCGTAGGTTAATTGTGTGAATTGGACTCTGTTTCACTAGATTCTTAAAAATTAATGAAACACATAAGGGTTGATGACCAAGGAGATATACTTGTTTGTGATGTTGGTTGAAGGTTGTGCATGCATTCTAATTTTCTAATCGAAGTTGATTTGTAAGACCTCCCTTTTGCTAAGAGGAAGTACCTTTAATGTAAAACAATACCACTAGATAGTGTTAAACAAAACAATGAGTGGATTACCTAGTAGAAGATAGATTTAGGAATTTCAATGCTTCTTAAACAGGTTGTCAATCCAATTTATATAATGAATTAAAATTATTTAAAATATAAATAAAATAAATGTCCTATTACAATTGAAACGATTTGGATATCTCATATAAAACAATAAGAAAGGCTATGCAAAAAAAAATTGAGGTCAAAACAAAGTTAGGTGATGGGTGGTATTAGATTATAGGTTTGGTAAAAGCTCGGATAGGGTGCAGTAAAGGTTACAAGTGATTATAAGATATTAGGAAATAGGTATTAGCTTTATGTCCCGAGCTATCTTGCCGGATAGAGTAACTAGTGTCATTTGTTGGATCAATGTTGGTTAGCTAATTGGCATTGGTAGAGGAAATTAGTAAAATGGACTTAAAACATGTTTTTATACTCTCTATGATTACGAGAGGTTGGAAATGGTGATGGAAAAGGTTGTAATAACGGTCCGATGATGATAGGTGGAAGTGGAGTAGATCTGAATACTAATGTACGTAGGCCAGCATCTATGTCTGATTCACCTATGGACTCATTGGGCTATGAGATTTGTGGGTCACAACCATAGATTCGTGTTTGTTGTGGTCCTACTATGGTCATGTGTGGATTCAGTCCCTAATCCCTAGTATCCAATAGTCATATGCTTTTTCAGCCTCTATATTCAAATTTAGCATGATGCATGATCTTTTGAGTATCTCACGGGGTTCATGCGACCGAATTCTTAAGTCGGTATCTATATTTGTGAGAATGTCTCCGCATTTGGTGTGGGAAAAAGGATCACAACCAAATTTTTTCTCTCTTTTAAACCCTTCCACAATCATTTGGGTATATATCTAGGGTAATCTGTAGTTTGGTTGATTTGACCAAAACGTGTACGCTTCGTCGTCTTCTATGTTCAACCCGTGTAACTGGGAACTGATTTGTTGTAAGTTTATTGTTGTTCGGAAGACTTGGATCCTAAGATTTTGATCTATATCAGTTATTGCTATGACGAGATTGGGTTGGGGCACGATTGGCTTGAATACGTATTCTCTGGGCTCTCTAGGTCCCGTGATTGTCATACAAAAAAAGTAACAACGTAAACTAAATACGAGTAAAAGTAAAATTAACTATGTGAAATATATCTATAACATATATAACTTCTATATTTTTGTATTTTTCTGATGAATTTATATGAATGAAATTGAAGGAGCAACTATTTTAATATATCTAGAAATTGAAAACTAATCTGATGACAAATTTAAAACAAACAAAGCAACCGAGTATAGCTACTTGCCTGTGCAGTTGTAAATCTATTCTAAACAATGAAATAACTGATCTAATCTATTTGAAAGACTCTCGATCCTACCTCAGAAGTGAGGAAAGAATCATAGTCTCTCAGAAACTATCAATCCCCACAGCTTCCCTGGCAATATCGAAAGTAAAATTGACTGAAATAAAGTGATTGGCTACTCTATTTGATATGCTTCTAATTTAGAACTTTGAAAGCTAGAACCTGGATTCTGCAGAACAGTGGAAAATCCAATGGTGTGTGTGATCTTGTCCCCTTAGTGTGACCTCCTCGCTCCTTCGTGTTCATGTGGATCCAGAAAAATGTGTAATGCTAGCATCAATAGAACTAGATATTGGGACAAAGGAAGCTTAGGATACAAACTGAATACAATGCGAGTAGAGAGAGAGATAGCGCAAGAGTACGAGCTTGGTTTATGTAATTCCTAGTAGGATTTATCATGAGTCATGCAAAATTAAACGTCCAAAATCTGAAACTATCTTGTTTGAAGAACAAAACCTGCAACTTTAATGGATTCTTATTGAAAACAAACTATCCTATTCCAATTGATTTGGATGAAGTGATAACAGCAATTACACAAGATGGATATGTGGCTTCCTAACAACAAAACAACACTAACTAAGCATGCAATGAATAAAGCTAAGAATTCTAAGAAAAATGAAAGACTAATCTATTGTAATGAGAAATTCATAGGCAAGTTTGAGGGGCCTTTTGCTTGAGCACAAGCCAACTATTTATAGCATTTTCATTTACCCAAGGTAAAAACCAAATTGATCTCTTAAACTATAAACAATGGCAAAACACTATTCCAAGGAACCATAATCATTAATGCAAGCCCAAGGTGGTGAAAAAAACTAGTAAACATTGAAATTTACGTGAGTCACATTAAAAGAGCATTCTAGAAAATGCATGAAGGACCACCTCCCTAAGTAGGGTGGCGGTTACGAAACCACCACCCCCGTCCAGTAGCGGTCACATAAAACCGCCACCCTGTCTAGGGCGGCGGTCACGAGACCGCCGCCTGGGCGGCGGTTTCGTAACTAAAGAGCAAAAGGCAAAGGAAAGAGGGGAAAGGGAAAAACAAAGCATGTGGGGGCTAAGCGGGGCATGCGGGATGATAATGCATACTTGGAGAGCTTTTCCGGATCCCGAACACCTTGCGAGGAGACCTGTATCATCATTGGGGCATGTGTCACATTGTTCCACCCGTGCAAGATACCTTACAATTTTGGGTACATATAGAAACCTAACCTTTATACCTTCTTGAGGAAACCCCACTCTCACCTATATTTGGGGAAACCACTTCCTATTTTTATCAGCATTGCTTACCAATACAAGCTACGTGACAAAAGGGGCAAATTTAGACACCAAAAATGGGTCATAGTTCTGTTAAAACCCCATAAAATAAATTAATCATATCCTATCCATTCATATCCCCTAGTGCACATGTTAATTGAATTAATTATCTTAATTTAATTAATTAATATCCTCACTTAACCACCTCACCCAACCAACTCACCTAGCCACCTCACTCAAATGACCCACTCAAACCTCATTAATGACCTAAGACCAAGTCTAAACCTATCCTAACCAACTGGGACTTAGTCTAAACCTAGACTTAACTCCTACTAACAAACCTAAAAAGAATCTTACTTATCCTCCTATGATCTATCACTCAAGACTTGGACGAATATTGGAGACCATGCCAAAAATAGCAACAATCAGGCTATTTTTGGCCAACCTAGATATTCCTACCTTATTTGACACCGGTTATATCTCAACCGATGCGTAACCTAACCATCACTAGTTAGATTAAATAAATTTTCAAAAGCCTTTTCCTAGGTTGGTAATTTTATTTAGGATCTCAAACAAACAATTACTTGGAGCACTCATGCAATGGAAAATATACTGGAAGCACTACCAACAACCATTGGAATTCATCATCTTCTTCACGATCATGGATTCACACAGAGAAACACGGAGGTTCAAACTACCACGGCATGAACACAACTTCTCTTCTCTCCAAATCTCCACCATCACCATCCTCAGCACTTGCACTCTCCAAACCTACTCTTCAGTAAGTACCTAACATCTCTTCATTTATTTCTATTTTATTCCAGTAAGATTTATTATTCTTAGTAATTTATCTTTCTCCACATCTGTACACTCCCTTCCTCCTACCAACCTATCACCCTACCATACCCACCCCTTTCACCTAGTTTTATCCTCTTTTAATCATCTCTGATCCTCCAACTAGTTTGTCTGCATCCCACGCATATTCAATCCCCACCACTGTCTCGACATGACCTCGGGAGGTCGGGTGCGAGGAAAAGTTACTTGTAGATTCCCACGCTCGCTTGTCACTTTTCCATCGTACAAAATTGGTGAACCCAACATGAAACAAAACAATTCTTCTTTATTTTTATTTTTTTCTCACCTTCGCTCCTTCCCATTATTCTGCGGGTATTCATATACCCCGAATATGTCGGGATTCGATGCATATGGTAGGCCTCTCTTAGGCCTTGAGGCATACTACGCTCAACTGAATAGACAATCATCACCCTCGCTCTCAGTATGGGGTGACAACTACTCAACTAACCAGTTGTCAACACAAACTCCAAGGGTCAGATATAGCTCATCTTTCCAAATAGAGGAGTTGGATCAACTCACTCAAACACAACAAATAGAGCCTTCAGGCTCGAACAATATGACGTTCACAGGAGAATCTGGTTCGTCTCCTCAGATACTACTTAGACAAAAAATTAGCAAGAGAATCAGTACGTTATGTCAGGAATGAACAACGCTCTCGGAGTATGTACCCACCTATAGGGAATTTACAAACACAACCCGAGGTCTCTTTTCAAGGAAATACCTTCATGCCACTGCATACAGGAAATTCCCTCAAGGAAACTTGGCGGGGCAGCGATCAATTCATAGTAGGATATCACATGCCTATACAACACCATGATATACAACAAACGCCGCTAAAACAAAATACCGTGACTTCACCAAATGAAGTCATTTCAACGTTAGTAGAAAAAGTGAGGGGGTTAGAACTTGCTCAGGAAAATCACCATTCTCAACTCATGCAGGCAGGAAATTCTAATCCTAGCCAAATAGACCTCCTCACAGGAATAGGCACGTTAGGCATGACCCCTCAGTATTCACAACAAACCCCAGCAAGAACCACCATTTCTAACACCATTCTGACACCTCCCGGTCTAGTACAAAATAATCCATTCTTGGACAATACCCCTTCATACTTAAACATGTACTCCAAATCACCACAAGGGGATATGTTCTCCTCTCCCAGCATGGTTCCTCAAACACAGGGGTTTCCTTATGCCCCCGCCAATGCGTACGCTATGCCATATCAACAACCCATTCCACCTCCACTCCCTCAACAGGCACCATCAATGGTCGAAACCTATGCGATAGGGACATATTCAGAATACTTGAAAGAGCCCTTAGATTTCACCATACAAAGCGTCATGCTTCCAAGACCTCTTCCGATTTACCCAAATACAAAGGTGAGGGAGATCTGAATGCACATATCAAGGCTTACGCCATAGCCATCCGAGAACTACTCCCTTGGGATGGGGTTGTTGCTAAAATATTTCCCAAAACCTTGGAAGGTATCGCTCTCAATTGGTATTATAGAATACCTGAGGCTTCCATCCATTCATTCAAGCAACTCGTTTCAGAGTTCATCAAGGTATTCAACATGAATAAACTATTAAGAACAGGAATCAGGGAATTCTTTCACATCAAGCAGGAACACAATGAATCTATTTCTCATTTCATCCAAAGGTGGCGTACAGTTCTTTATTCTTCAGCCAGTGCTCCAAATATGGACCAAATGGAACTATGTGATTTATTCCTTCATTCTCTCAGCAGAGAAGTGAAGGAAGAAGTCCAAAAGTTCCCACTAAAAACTTACGATGAAGTACTTGAGAGTGCTCTCCGAATAGATCAAGCGGCAATTGATAGTGGTCACAAAACATATGGAGCAAATGGGAGGTTAATCACCTCCAACCAGAACACTACAACTTATCCTACTACCATGAATGTCAATCAAGGACCTAAAATCCTTAATAAAAATTGTGAGTGACAACAGATGGAGTAACTGATCAGGCTAGAAAGGTAAATGTTGTGAATACTCCACCATAAATAAACAACCAACGAAACAACAACTTTACTCCAACAATCAATACAGTGGATTTTAATCATCCACAACAACAACAACAACAACAACAACGGTGAAGCCCTACACGGGGTCCAAACCAAAATTCAACTGGGTATCAAAACCAGAATTCAAACCAAAGACAACAAACGCAAAACTTTAATCCTAATAGGCAACGGTTTGATCAGAGTTTTGGGCCACAATATACACCAAGCCAACAAACTAGGAATTACAATCCTAACTCGTATTGTGGTTTTCACAAAATCTGAGGCCATGACACTAGAACATGCCGTGACTACAATAAATTCATGCAACATTTTCTAGAGGAACAAAGACAACCTTTTATAGATATGTTCTTGGCAGATCCTACGTCACCAGCACCAAATACTTTTACAGGGGCAGTTTCCCCTCAAAATGCACCCCTCAAGATCTTCAATGATCCGCTCCCAAATCACAACAATAACAAGATAAATCCAAATGGGACAAACAAGGGTGTAATTACAGGAAACAATGATCATGAAGCCTCAACTTCACTGAATCCATTAGTTGCGCCACAATTAGGAAGTCAGCCACGACCTAAGATAGTCGGTTTAGTGGAGTTAGATGCCGAACTACCCGTAGAAGCTGTAACAAGGACACGAGAGTATTCCTCTCAGCTAAGTCCAAGCTACCCGCTAGAAATAGACAATATCCAACAAGTATTAATAAAACCCGTGGGTGCTTATGACTTAATTAATGATCTAACAAAAACCTTCTCGCACATCTCCTTTTTGGATTTATTGAAGAACTCCCCTGCTCACAGGGCTACTCTTTTAGAAGCATTGGGTTTAGGTCATCTAATTAGCATCACTCCACCTCCCGAAACACAGGTAAACCATATAGACTTTGATATCCACCCTCCGGGGCAGCCGGATAGGGACACCGAATTCATATTCAAAATAAACAAAATGCCAACAGACTCGAGATTGCACACCGAGGTGATCCAGCCTTACACTTGCAAGTGTGGGTTTATAACAATTATGTGAAACGCATGATGGTTGACGATGGGGCAACAGTTAACATAGTCCCTTTTTCTTTCCTTCAAAAGCTAGGGTATGGAGAAATGAATTGTTCCACGACGCGAAATACACTAAGAGGCTATGATAGCCTTAAAGCCACCTCGATTGGAACTATAATACTACCGGTCACCTTAGGACCCAAAACAATCCTGACTGAATTTTATATTATAGATCGGGAAACTAACTATAATATGATCCTCGGCCGACCATGGATACACCGTATGAAGGCAATCCCTTCTACACTATTTCAAGAAGTAAGGTTTTTACACTTAGGAAAGATATTCGTAGCCAAAGGTGATCCAAAACCATTCAATATACACTTGGCTGACTTAAAGAGAAGACCAGGCGTTCACTCGGAGTTTGAACTCCCAACAAACCAACTTAATAAGCCTACCGGCCCAAAACCGGAAGAAAATTTGGTACCTACGACAGATCTTGAAACCATGAGCCTAGCCAAGACAATCCCAGCCCTCAAAGATGAGGCTAAGATTGTAGAAACAATATCATTAGGAACTACTGCAAAAATTGTTGAATTACTAGAACAGGATCTACCAATGTTCCTACCATTTGATTCTGTAGGCATGGGATACACCCTAGGTGTTGGTTCTCTTCCAGCAGTAGATCTCTACATGGTAGAGGTAGAAGATGTTAACACAACAAATATCCCAATGCCCATATTCCCAGCTAAGTATTGGACTCTCCATTTCGATGGAGCTAGATGTAGTTACGGAGCTGGGGCAGGAGTAATCCTTACTTCTCCCGAGGGAAAAGTCCTACCATTTTCCTTTAAACTAAAATTCGAATGCACAAACAACGGCACTGAGTACGAAGCCCTCCTCCTTGGCCTCATCTTAGCTAAGAGAATCGGTGTTGATAACATCAGAGTGTTAGGAGACTCACAATTGGTAGCAAACCAAGTTTCTGAGATGTATGAAACCAGAGCCGAGCACTTACAACTCTACAAAACAGCTATACTGAATTTAAGCAAGGAGTTTGACTTCATATCAATTGAAGCAATCCCGCGAGAACAAAATCTTCTCGCCGATTCAATAGCAACCTCAGCATCGCACTTTACTCCAAATAGTAAGTTAGAGGACACCCATTTCATGGTATCCCTTCGTACTGAACCACTGATAAAAACAATGTCAAATCCTCTTTTAAATGGAAATGAAAACAAATCTACTATCCTAGACCACATCGATAGTGATACAACCACTCTTGATTTCTTGAACACCTATGCGGCATTACATCTCACCCATCACGTGGTAGATTTATCCCTAATCCCGCATTCATCCTCCTACTTTGGAAATCCCATGACAGAGCTTCCCCCACAAAAGGAACTTAGCATATACACAGTCGAAAGTAGAGACGATCTAGAATTACCTCCAGCCCCGCCTGAGTTTGAAGAAGGTAACGCTTCTCTAATCGAAGAAACAATTGATATTAATATCGGAACGGAAGATGAACCAAAGATATTGAAGTTAGGATCCTCGTTAACTCCATCGGAAGTAGAAATACACACTCAAATCCTCAAATAACATCGGAAGGCTTTTGCATTTAATTATAAGGAAATGACAGGGGTTGCACCACACATTGTGGTACATAACCTCGTCACTAAATCAGATGCAAAGCCAATTAAACAAAAATCAAGACCAATGAAACCTAAGGTAGCTCTCATGGTAAAAGAGGAGGTAACAAAACTCCTCCAAGTAGGATTCATCAAGCCAGTCGATTACTCTCAGTGGATATCTAATATCATTCCCGTTCTCAAAAAGAATGGGAAGATATGCATCTGCATAGACTTCTGAGACATTAACAAGGCATGTCCTAAAGATGACTTCCCGTTACCATCTATAGATGTCATTATTGATGCAACAGCTGGGTTTGAGCTTTTATCTCTCATGGATGGATTCTCGGGATACAATCAAATCAGAATATCTGAACAAGATCAAGCTAAAACCATGTTTACAACTCCTTGGGGAACCTATTGCTATGTTGTTATGCCATTCGGTCTCAAGAACATGGCGCTACATACCAATGGGCAATGACATACATATTTCATGATCTTATTCATAAAATTATGGAATCCTACGTAGATGACTTGTTGGCCAAGGCCAAGAAGCGTTGTGACCATCCGGAAGTGCTTCGCGTCATTCTTTCACATCTGATAGAATACAGAGTCATGCTAAATCCAGAAAAATGTGTCTTTGGTGTAACAGGAGGGAAGCTCCTAGGTTACATTATATCATCACGTGGGATCGATGTTGACCCAACCAAAATTAAGGTTGTTCTCGAAATGGTCCCACCTTCGGATGAATCTGGAATCAGGTCATTTCTCAGAAAACTTGGTGCAATCCGGAGATTCATCCCAGACTTAAGTTTCGCCATTCATCCAATCAACAATCTACTCAAGAAAGATTATAGCATTGATTGGACCGAAGACTGCAATGAAGCTTTCGACGCAGTTAAGCGTTTCTTGTTATCACCACCTACGCTAATGCCACCTAAGCCAGATCACCCATTAATTTTATATTCACGAGCCACCAATGTCTCACTAGCCTGTATGTTGGCTCAAGAAGACGATGACAAGAGAGAACGTGTGATCTATTTCATTAGCCGAACATTGCTCGACTATGAAACATGTTATACACAAGCAGAACAAGAATGCCTTGCCATAGTCTTTACAACCAAATGCTTAAGACATTACATGCTAAATCAAGAAACAAAGGTCATTGTAAAGACAGAGCATTTACAAACTTTCCTCACGCAAGGGTCCTTGTCTAAAAAGGTTGGACGCTTTATAACCTTAATGGGTGAATTTGAATTAACATTCATAAATCAGAAGTTGGTTAAAGGAAAAATCATCGTGGATTGGTTAGCTGATAATCCATTAGATGGAGGCAATCTAGTAGATCTGGAATTTCCGATGAGTGCATATACTACATCGAAACCCGACCTTCTATCTCTGAGTGTCCTTGGTACACTGATATTATTAATTATATCATGGACCATACATATCTAGAAGGTGCTACACCACAACAAAAAAAGGTGTTTACGCATTATCGTAGCTAAATACGTCATCATAGAGCAAGTGCTCTATCGAAAAGCATTCGATGGAATGCTTCTAAGATGTGTCGACACAGAAGAATCCAAGAATATTCTCCATGAATCTCATAGTGGAATGTGTGGAGGCCACTTCGGTGGCCATGCCACCGCTCGAAAAATACATCGAATGGGCTATTTCTGGCCTACTTTAGAACATGATGCAATAGAGTTTGTACGAAGGTGTCATAAGTGCCAAGAATTCTCCCATGAGATCCACATGTCATCACAAGCTCTACAACCAATCGCTACTCCATGGCCCTTTTCTACGTGGGGCCTTGATTTGATAGGGAAGTTCTCTCCCTCGTCTACAGACGGCCATAATTTCATAATCATGGCCACCGAATATTTTACCAAGTGGGTAGAGGCCATGCCTCTTACTACTGTACCAGGTTCTGTGATCGCCAAGTTCATTTTGAACCAAATCATTTGTAGGTATGGTATCCCACAAATCATTATCTCGGATAATGGGACTTCTTTTAAGAATGATGAAGTTCATGAATTGTGTAATAAATTCAAAATAAGCCATCATACGGCCTCCTTGTATTACCCTCAAGCCAATGGACAAGCTGAAGCAACAAATAAAATGTTAAAATCCATTCTCCTTAAAACGGTGAAAGAAAACAAATGAGATTGGCATTTGAAGTTATATCCGGCCTTATGGGCCCACCGAACCTCAATAAGAACACCAACAGGAGCCACTCCTTTTTCACTGGTATTCGGGAAGAAGCAGTTCTCTCGCTTGAGGTTGAAATACCCAGTCTCCGTATCTCATTACAAGGGATTCTAGATGAAGACGCTTATAGAGAAGCATGTCTCTCCCAACTAGAAATCCTAGATGAAGCTAGGTTAGATGCTGAACAATGGCACAGAGTCTATGCTGACCAGATGTGCCGGAAGTATAACAAGAAGGTCTATGAACGAGACATATATGAGGGTGATCTGGTTCTAAGGCTAGATAGCCGGATCAACAAAAAGACTGGCGAAGGAAGGAAGTTCCGGCCCAAATGGTTAGGCCCATACCGAGTCATGAAGGACAATGGAAATGGTGCATATCTCTTATGCACACTGGAAGGTGAGGAATTTGGTGAAACAGTCAATTCCCTACACCTCAAATGATTCTACACGTAAGCAGCTAGTACTACTTGTATAGTTATATCTACATTGCATCTTCATATAGTTAGGGTCATTTTTTCCACTTGTTTAGTACAATTTTGTGATCGAGGAATTTATTCTAAAAAAAAAAAAAAATTCATTACAAACTTCTGATGGTATTGGCATAAACACTCTAATCATACTTCTCCATTTCCATGATATCATCAAACTATTTCGGAATCATTTCATCAAACAAAGTTAGATATGACAAAGTCTTAATGGTAACCATACCAAGATCTGCATGTTTGTTCTCACTTTTGGTTTCTTCTTAGGATAGGTGTCTTGCCTATGGTCTGTTCTAGAAGCTTCATCATGTCACATCTATCCCATATGAATATCTCTTTGGAAGTAAGAGCATGCTGACATTTTACTCAAACAAACAAGTCAAGTATAAATCAAACAGAAAATTTTAAATTTACACATTTCCTTGCCCCACCAACCTTTGGTGATGAGCTTGCGTCTCTTACTAGTGACGTAGGGTTGGGAAAGGATGGAAATGCCCTTACTCGCCTATGCCTTGCCTAAGGTGATAAACCCACACTTCTTACTAGTAACATGGGGCAAGGTGTGGTGGGTCCTCTTGATAAACAAACGTAAAAGGTCATAAAATCTTGAAGTCTTGAGTCAAAAAAAATGAATCGGATGTCCAAAATTCCAAGAGAATTAAAAATCCTAAAATCCAGATTTTGTCTACCATGTGGCCATCTACGGATCTAAGTCTAGATAAACTGCAAAGCAAGTTGCATCCCAAAACTATGAAGTCACTCGAGTGGAGTAGGCTTGTAGCATCCTAATTTGGTTCCACCAAAGCTTTGTCTATCTTTCATCACTATCATTTCAACACATTTCATAACTTGTGCCCTTTTCAGCTCTCGGTGATGAGCCCTCGCATCTTACTAGTTGTGTGGGGTTAGGAGAGGGGCAAGTCTATCTACTCATCATACCGGTTTGACTCAGTATCATCGCACTACCTGGGAAGCATGCCCATGTAAGGTAGGTAAAATTGCTAAGGAACTTGGCCTAAAGGGGTGTATCTCCACTCACTCTACTCTATCAATGAGCTGCCCTGTGGTGGAGTAGGAGATCAAAGTAATAGCCTCCTCGCCCCATAAGCCTGCCATGGCCTGATATGGTGTGGCCTTCATGTCATCGGTGGTCGAGAAGCAACTAGGCGATGAGGTGCTCGACCATCGACATATTTGTCCATCTGGCTACTCTCATCACTCAGGATCTAGGATCTGTCACCTCTACACCTCTACCATAAGGAATGAAGTGCTCATAAACCCAGCTCATAACTAGGGTCGGGTGGCTCAAGGACTGCCCCTGTAAATGGACTACCCTGTATAAGTCGTGGTAGGTAGTCCCAAGTATATCTTCTCCCTAGGTGTAAATCTGGCCATGACCCTCGATCTGTGCAATGATGGGGGACCAGCAATATAGCAGTGTGTCTCCTCCCTGGTCCTCGATCAATCTCGAGGAAAGGATCCCCATAATAGCCTGGCGAATCAAGGGGATGGGAAAGCTAGGAATAGACCGAACTCTGACCCCCTTCTTTGAACCAGTGGAGATGACTGCATCTCCCATGTAAGAGGCCCACTGTGCTATCTCTGGGCCTCGTGAACCTGTTGTCTCAAGAGTAAGATGTCTCCCGATGATCGGGACCCCCAGGATATGGTAAACATCCTCCAGTGTGATGGTCCACTCACCTCGGACCCCTGGTAATCGGAAGGTGTTTTGATCAGCATCCCAATAGGAAAATAAGTCACAGAGTATGTGACTAGATGGTGCAACATGTGGAACCCGCGATATACGTAGTATACCGGCCCTCTGTAGAGTGTCCTGCTCGTCCTGTGAAAGGGCATCTAATACTGTCGGGAGCCAGTCACACTCTCTCTCTCGGCTCCACCAAATGTACTCCTCCCTCACCTGCATACACCCAAAAACACACAAAACAGAGCAAGTTAGCATCCGAATGACATTAGAAAAATCATGAAAACACATAGAAATGCTAAAAATGTAAAAACAATCTCAAACAAGTGTTCTTTTGACATTTTGTGAAGAACCGCCACCCTGAGTAGGGCGGTGGTTTCGCAACTACCGCCTTAAAGGTGGTAGTCTTGTAACCACCGCCCTGAATAAGGCAGCGGTCGTGTAACCGCCACCCTGGGTAGGGCAGCGGTCGTGTCCAAAAACCCACGCGGGTTTTATATCCTAAAAAGGCCTAAAAACACCAAAAAAGGACCATTTTAACTAAAAACAAAGCCTACCCAGTAGGCGCCCCCTAGATGGACCTTTTGAACCTAACATTTTCAAAAATAACCCCCACAACAAAGATTTTAGCATTTTAAAATTTTGGAGGTAAAAATGATAAATTGAGGAAAACTAACCTGTGATCTCACGGGTTGATGATTTTCTCCATGGAGGCATGATTGCTATCTCGTCACAAATGTTTTGACTCTACTCTCATAAGAAACTGTCACCGTGGGTCCTAGAGCTCAGAATCAATCAAATCAACACGTGCAAATGAATAGGAAAATGGGCCCACTTTCATATATATAGCAGCCTGACTTGTTTTGAATGCCCTTTTTCACAGGTTTGGAGCTTCGACGGAGGTAAGTTCTTACCCCCACACAAATGGTACGTGCTCATTTCCCATTATTTTAGTGTTTATTATCCGATCTATTTTGTCTATCTGCACTTGATTCCTCTTTTCATTTTGTAGGTGGTGGGAATTCCATATGGCGTCATCTCGACACATGGACGTATCAAGTATAACTTCCAATTTCCCATTTTAGGACCACCATGCTCGGATCCACCATTTTACGCCTCTTCATGGCTAAAACACTTCTCCGAGGGGGAAATATGTACGTACCCAAAATTGTAAGGTACTGCACCACCGAACAACGTGACACATGCCCCAATGATGATACAGGTCTCCTCGCAAGGTGTTCGGGATCCGGAAAAGCTCTCCAAGTATGTATTATCATCCCTCATGCCCCGCTTAGCCCCCACATGCTTTTTTTTTTCCCTTTCCCCTCTTTCCTTTGACTTTTTCTCTTTAGTTACGAAACCACCACCCTACCTGGGTGGCAGTCTCGTGACCGCCGCCCTGCTCGTGGTGGCGGTTTCGAACCACCGCCCCGCTTAGGCGTGAGTCCTTCACACATTTTCCAAAATGCTATTTTAATGTGACTCATGTAAATTTCAATGTTTACCAGATTTTTTCACTGCCTTGGGCTTGCATTAATGATTCTGGTTCCCTGGAATAGTGTTTTGCCATTGTTTATAGTTTAAGAGATCAATTTTGTTTTTACCTTTGGTAAATGCAAATGCTATAAATAGTTGGCTTGTGCTCAAACAAAAGGCCCCTCAAACTTGCCTCTAAATTTCTCATTGCAATAGATTAGTCTTTCATTTTGCTTAGAATTCTTAGCTTTATTGCATGCTTAGTTAGTGTTGTCTTGTTGTTAGGAAGCCACATATCCATCTTGTGCAATTGTTGTTATCACTTCATCCAAATCAATTGGAATAGGATAGTTTGTTTTCAATAATAAGCCATTAAAGTTACAGGTTTTGTTCTTCAAATAGGATAGTTTCAGATTCTAGACGTTTTATGTTGCATGACTCGCAATAAATCCCACTAGGAATTGCATAAGCCAAGCTCTGTACTCTTGTGCTATCTCTCTCCTACTCGCATTGTATTCATCTCGTATCCTAAGATGCCTTTGTCCCAATATCCACTTCGCTGATGCTAGCATTACACACTTTTCTAGATCTACGTGAACACAAAGGAGCGAGGAGGTCACACTAAGGGGACAAGATCACACACATTATCAGATTCACCACTGTTCTGCAGAATCCAGGTTCTAGCTTTCAAATTTCTAAATTAGAAGCATATCAAATAGAGTAGCCAATCACTTTACTTCAGTCAATTTTACTTTCGATATTTCCAGAGAAGTTGTGGGGATCGATAGTTTCTGAGAGACTATGATTCTTTCCTCACTTCTGAGGTAGGATCAAGAGTCTTTCAAATAGATTAGATCAGTTATTTCATTGTTTAGAATAGATTTACAACTGCACAAACAAGTAGCTATACTCAGTTGCTTTGTTTGTTTTAAATTTGTCATCAGATTAGTTTTCAATTCTTAGATATATTATAATAGCTGCTCCTTCAATTTCGTTCAAGTAAATTCATCATAAAAATACAAAAATATAGAAGTTATATATGTTATAGATATACTTTACATAGTTAATTTTACTTTGTTGCATTTAGTTTACGTTGTTGCTTTTGTATGACAATCATGGCACCTAGAGAGCCCAGAGAATACGTATTCGAGCCAATCGTGCCCCAATCCAATCTCGTCATAGCAATCAGTGATATAGATAAAAATCTTAGGAACCAAGTCTTTTGAACAACAATAAACTCACAACAAATCGGGTTTCCATTACACGGGTTAAACATAGAAGAAGACACAAAGCACACACATTTTGGTCAAATAAACCAAACTACAGATTACCCTAGATATATACCGGAATAATGACTGTGGAAGGGTTTAAAAGAGAGAAAACATTGGTTGTGATCCTTTTTTCCCACCAGATGCAGAGACATTCTAACAGATATAGATACTAGCTTAAGAATTCAGGTCGCACAAACACCTATGAGATACTCTAAAAAGATCATGTAACTGCTAAATATGAATATAGAGGCTGAAAAAGCATATGACTATTGGATACTAGGGATTAGGGACTGAATCTGCACATGACCATATCATGACCACAACAAACACAAATCTATGGTTGTGACCCAAAAATCTCACAGCCCAACGAGTCCATAGGTGAATCAGACATAGATGTTGGCCTACGTACATTAGTATTCAAATCTACTCCACTTCCACCTATCATCATCGAACAATTATCCTTGTTAGACATAAGCAGCTAATGAAGCTAAGGAGTTCTAGACTAGGCCAGAGAATCACCCATAGAGTCAATTATATTTACCATCCACCCTATGACCTTATCTGGAGACATACACAAAACTATCCCAGGTCATTTTCCACGTATTCCACAACCCATAGACCAAATCACGCCAGAGCTCGATATTGATTGGAGCCTTTGAGAAGTCATCCTTGTTGATCGATCTATCACACCAGTTCAGGTTAGGAGGGCCTTCTTTGCCTTAGATTCGTAATTTCCACTAGTGCGTGTTGAAGACATCAGATTGCCTAACTAGTTTGTCTGCATCCCACGCATATTCAATCCCCACTAGCTGTCTCAAAGCACAACCTCTGGAGGTCGGGTGTGAGGAACAGTTACTTGTAGATTCCCACGCTCATTTTTCACTTTTCCATCGTATAGTTTCCCCAAGTGTGGGTGGAGGCGATCCCCCTCAAACTAGGAACTGATGAGGTGTGATACGAAGTCGGTGAGTGGTTTGATAAATGTGTAGGTGAGAAAACTTAATGTTTATGGGTTATAGGTAAGGGGTATGGGCACTTTGGGAAATGGGTAAGGGTCAAATTAGGTAATGGATAATGGGAAAGGGTCATATTGGGTAATGGGTAATGAAAATCATACACACATACATGCATAGATTGTGACACGCTTCTAGGTAGACGAGCGTGTAAACTCTACATCATCTAAGGTCGATAGGTGTATCCAAACAAGGTTGAAGTGATTCGAGGTATCCAGAGACATTTTGAGGGGGATTGGTGTAGTTGTTTGAGCATCGCATGGTGTGTGACCCCATTAGAAATAGGATATGCGGGGCCATGGATAGTGATTCTAGGTGTGGGTGTAGATGGTATTTTGGGTATAGGATTGGTTGGTGAGTCATCTTCCTTTTCCTTTTCTTTGTCCTTCGAGCACAAACTTTACATAATGATGCAAAGTGGAAAGAACACAACCCATAACATGAATCCAGGATCTACCAAGCAACATGTTATATTGAAATTCCCCCTTCAAGACATAAAAACTCTAGAAGCGTGGTGGGGGCCCATGTGAACATGGAGGATGACAAAGTGCAAGTATAGAGGTGATAGCTCATTGAATGAATGCAACATGATAGGATGTTTATGCATGTAATTTTCAGGTATGCGCATTTTAGTGAATGCATAGGAGGAAATTATATTAATGCTAGTGCCCCCATCAATCATAACACATCGTACACATATATCATTGATGTGGACATAGATGAAGACAAACTAAATATGGGTCATCGGTTTGGTGTGGTGCGATCTCTTCTTCATCCGAGAAGCTAAGGGAGGCTACCTAGTAAGTAGGAAGAGGTGTAGATGAAGGTGATAATTTAGTGAGAGAGACTACATGATGAGGTGTAATAATGGAGGCTATGGGTGTAGGTTCATTGGGTTAAACCTTAATAGATTGAAGAACCTCCATTAGAGCTTGACGATGGGATTCCAAGGTTTGGATGAGGTCATATAGGGACATTTTGAGGGGGATTGATGTAGTGGTTTGATAATCACGCAAAGTGTGTGACCCCATTAGAAATAGGATATGTGGGGCCACGGATAGTGATTCTAGGTGTGGGTGTAGATGGTATTTTGGGTATAGGATTGGTTGGTGAGTCAGTTTCCTTTTCCTTGCCTTTGTCCTTCTGAGCATGGGTAGTAACATGGATCATGTTGATTAGAGATGGGGAGGTAGGTGAAGTAGGTGATCCATGAAAAGTATAGAGACAAGAGGGAAAAAATCCTAATGGTGGGAAGGAACCTTGTGAGATGAGATGGGCACACTGGCATTTGGATGGAGATTTGACAAGTTATTTGATGTGAACCATGTTAATTTCAAATCTTGGGGGTGGTTCTAGGAGTTGTGGGGGTGAAGGTCTAGGTCGTTGAGTAGGTAGTGAGGGAAGAGCTATGGGAATGGGTGTTGGTGAAATGGGGTCCTCATTGAGAAGGTCATCATCGTCAATTTTTTCTTCAAGAGGAAACAACTGGATAAGAACAATTTTTAAAGCTTTGCAGTTCTCTACATCCTGCCCTAAGCATACGATGGTAGGCACAAATTTTGGTGTCATCAAACCCCTTTGGTTTGGGTTTGAGAGGGTCATAAGGTCTGAGCGGCGATAATGTGATGAAAAAAGTTTCAAGGAGGTTGGTTAAAAATTTTGGCATAAGATCCCTCTAGTGGCTCACAATGGGAAGTGAAAGTGAGTTTGGGTATTGGTGTCACTGACTGTAGAGGAAGGGTGTTTGCATGAGGGGGAGTGGGTTGAGCTATGGTTTTAGGTGTTGGTGTGATCTTGGGTGTTGGTCATGTTTTCTTGGGTAGGGGTATGGTAGATGAATTGGTAGGAGAGTGTGTGGTTGTTTTGACTACCTTATTAGAGGGTAGCAGATTTTTGTCTTTAGGTTGCACCTTCTTGGGTAAAGGTGATATAGGCACACGAGCTCTAGAGGGAAAGGTGGATGGTGGAAGGGGGTGTGTTACCCATGGGGATAACAGAGGTGTTGTGAAGGTAGATGGCATGGGTCGTGAAGGAGGTGTGAGGGAAAGAGACTGAAATTTGGGGTAATGCAGAAGCTATCGATGGTATTGGAGGTATGGGTGGTAAAGATGCTACAGGTGCGGGTGTAAGTCATGTCGGGCACTTGGGTATGGTAGAGGTCTGTGAGGGTGGAATGGGTTGTTGCATTTTTAGTTTACTGGCTGGTGGAGGTTTCTTAACTATGCTAGAAGGGTGAGATATAGGATGGACATAAAGGGTGAAGGTGATGAAGGTGTGATCGTTGACGTTGGAGTATGAGTTCTCCGGGATCGGCTCTTCTGGTTAGGTGCCGGATTAAGCTTGGTGTCGTCTTTGGAGGATGTAGCTAAATCTAATTTGATGGGTGGATGAGTAAGGTTGGCGGTTGGGATGACCCCTAAGGTAGTAATAGGTTTAGGCAAGGAAGATGATGTAGGTGTGGGTTTGGATGTAGATGCATTTTGGGTTATGGGTAGGGGTGTGAGTTGAGCCATGAGTGGTATCGTGGTGGAATTTGTGATAGTTGTGGTTGTGTTTGGTTTGATTGGCTGAAATATTTTTGGGTAGATAGTGGAAGTGTCAGCAAGTGACATTTGCATTTGTGTTGAGACAAGAAGTAGAAGACGCCCCCAAAGTAAGGTTCTATCCACATAATCTAGGAAATCTACTAGGTGTGAAAAAGGCATTTTTGTAGGTAAGGTTAATGAGGATCCAATGGCAATTACCGTAAAAATTTCTTAGAGACGGGGAATTTTATAGCTTTGAATTCCATGGGTAAGAGAGACGAAAGTAATTCTATAGGATCTTGGGTAACTGATGGAGAATGGTTACCTAGAGGCAAAGGTATTTCTACTGGATCCTCGATAGGTGGAGGAGATAATGGGTGCTCCTCTATGGGTGGAGGAGAAAAACAAGCCTCTTCCGCAGTCGGAGATGTACTGCGGGTGAAAGATCTCTAAGTGGAGAAGCCAAAGGTGAAATGGTCTTGATGTTAACATGAGGCTCCTTCATAGGTGACGGAGGAGACAAAGGGTGTTCCTCTGTGTGTGGAGGAATATGTGAAGTAGGTTCAAGCGTAGGTGGAGGACTTCGGGTTATAATTTCTTCTATACAAGGAATATGAGGTAATTAGGAAGCGGTGGTGTATCACTAAAAATAGCATGGACCTCGTGGGTATGGCTATCATGAGTTGAGGTCTCTTCAGTTTAATCGAAGAAAGGGCATGATTAGGAAATGGTTTCTCAAGATGTGTAGGTTTTGATTTGCAGGTGCATTCAGATTATCCAAGGTTAGCTCACCTTTCTCAAGCATTTCTTGGACAATGTTCTTGAAAGTGATGCAATTTCCATCACTATGACCTTTTACCCAATGATAGTTGCAAAAGTCGTGCTCTTTATACCACGCGGGTGTGGGGTGAGTAGGATCAAAACCAGTGTGTGGTTTTACGGGAGGAAGGGTGATGGCCCTATCTTTAAGGAGCTTTCTAAGATAGAGGAGTAATGCTCCCCAATTGGGGTGTATTTTTGTTGTTCACATCTGAATTGAAAATTCTGAATGGGTGAGAGATTAGATGAGGGGTTACCCTAATTTGATGGATGAGCTGGGCCGGCCTTGAGTACCACTATGTTATTGGTTCCCTTGTCTTTGAATAATTTTTTCGTGGTTTCAAGAAGAAGATGTATCATTCAATTTGAATGTCAAGTTCTTATTGCGTAGTTGGATTTTCTCTTCTTCAATGGCCCGAATCTCTAGCTTTCGTACCATGGTGAATGCTTCATCGAAGCTTTGGAAATTTTGGACTCGCAGGTTGGCGAGATATGTCTAGCACAAGCTCGCATGAAGATCTCTATGAGTTCGGTTTGTGATAGTTGGAATGTGAGTTGATTGATCAAAGCTACGCTAACAAGCAACAAAATCTACGATAGATTCGTCGTCATACAAACATGTAGAGTAGAGGTGGGTCATGGTAACCTTCTTAACACATTGATAGAGAAGTGATCCAAGAAGGCTTGGGCTACCCGAGTGAATGAGAAGATAGAATGTCTAAGTTACCCACTATATCGAGCCTAATGCAAGCCCAACCAGAGACATGGGAAAGTTCCTCGAAGTAAAGCATCATCATGGGCGATCAGATAACACCCATGTTTAAAAGACCACAAATGTTGTTGCGGGTCCTCTTTACTATTAAAGCGGTTAAATTTAGGCATTTCCCAATGTACATGGATATGTACGGATAGGAATGGACAAGTGGATGGGCTCGATATAAATATCATTATAGGTGAGAGAGTTGTGTGTGATATAAACCGATGCCTCCAATTTCTGCATCTTGTCCATCATTAACTTGATTAGGTCATTGGTAGGTTGTGATTGTTGGGTACCTCCTATAGCGTAAGGAGGTTGGTGTTGGACATATGATGGAGGTGGAATTCTTGTATATGGTGATGTCGTATAGGTAGATTGAGAAGGAGGAAGTGAAATAGGGGGTACGTACCCAAAATGAATGATAGATGAAACAGAGGCTTTTGATAGTACATATATGGAGGTGGAAGGGTCATGGTGACCCTAGTGGAAATGGGGGCTAAGGATTGTGGAATAGAAAGAACAAAGCATTTTGAAAAGGGGTAGGGGTCACTGACACCGGGGGTGGTTGTGTAGCTATGGGTATATGTGAGATAATAGGTGTGGATGAGGTTATGTTCTAGGTGGTTGGCGAAGGTATATTGGATGTGGTGGGTGTAATAGATGTGGCAGACACGGTGGTCATAGCAGGTATGGGGCCTAATTGTGAAATGACTGGGGGTAAGGCGGTTGTGGGTAGCATGGAGCCGAGAGGGTGTTGGAGCATAAGTAGGAGTGAGTGTCGGGAATAGATACGGGCATGTCGTATACCAACTGACCTGAGGTATCTCGATTGGATGAGTGGGAAAGATAAAACAACAAGGCAGCAAGGTTCTAGTCAAGGAGTCGTGTGAACTCCTCGTCTCTTGTGGCGATAGTGATAAGTTGGGTAGGATCCATGGGTGATAAAATAGAAGGTGGTGAAGGACTAGGTGGGAGTGGTTGATGACTAGCATGGAATATGAGGGTGTTTTCTTGGCTTTGGGTCAACACCATGTGAACAAGCACTGACATGGCAGGACTGCTTTCTATAAATGACACAAAAATATAGTAAAAATAGAAAAAAAAACAAGCGGTGGTTGGTGAATTGGAGTTAAGATATCAGCTAGAAAAAATTTCACAGAATAACCGATATCGCTTATGGTAAACCGACATCGGTCACAGCTTACCACCGTTGGTCACTTGTGGAGAATGGAAAATTTGTCAAAACAAAGTAAAAGGCCAATAACTTTCCAAGTATGTAAGTTGCCGATGGAATTTACCAGGAAAATGAATATGATATGAGTGAAAGAGGTTCGACTAGCAAAGAAGGAGAAGTGGGTTTCCTTTTGAGTAGGTTAACCAAAATAACACTAAAGTGACACCATTTGGGTGAAAGCGATGTGATCGAGGATAATCGATGACGGTCATTTGGACCAACACTAGTTCTTGTGAAATTGAAATAGCAATGAAGAAAATGTGGTTATAAGTTAAAATTATATGTGGAATCAAACCTGAATTTTGATAATGATGAGAATATGGTCCAGGCACACTCAGATGAAGCTGGAATACACCAAGTGTGATGAGGAGTGTGCAAAGGAAAATAATAAAATGAAGAAAGTGACCTCTCACCTCAAAACATGAGCCAATCGAAACACCGAGAAAACATGATCCTAAGAGTGCTTTTTCTATTATGTATGTTTAGCTTATGCTATTTAAGGACTGACTCATGAACTTTAGAATATAATTTTTTGTGAGGATGGCTTCCTATGAAGGAGATCTACAAGGAGAGGTTTCGGTTATGTTATGATGGGGCAGCCATCCTCGATGGGGTCTTGACAGAGATAACCAGTGGGGTGCCCACCGTATCGTGATCGTGTGATCACCTACGCCTTCTTAGGGTAAGATGTTGTTTAAGAATGTGTATATATTTTTATTTTGTGATGTTTGGTAAGACTCGAGAGAGAGAAAGAGAAAGGAAGTTCTTTTCTATGATTGGGTTGTCAACTATCAACCGTGAATCACTTCAGTATATAGGTTGCCTCTTAATTAATGTGAGCTAATGAAGTAAAGCGTAATGAAATGCGTTAATTTTAAACCCAAATCGAAACGTTGAATTTGATGAGACAAAAAGATCAACAGAAAAGGGATGCTCTTTCACTAATGCGATACTAATGAAAGGGAATAAGTGTTCTTTTTAAAGCACCAAAATACGATTGCTTTTAGACACTAGAATGAGAGAAGGTTCCAGGGAGAAATTTTAATGTAAGAACCTTTTAGAAAGGAAACAAACATGCAAATTTTTACCTAGAAATGAAAGAATGCAAAGAACCCCGAATGGGTCCCACTGGGCGTGCCAAAATGTTTCACCTGATTCTAGAGCATTTCTTTGAATGTTGATGAAATAGATAAGGGTAAAGGGCTAGGAGGAATACCTATTAAGATGTTGGTTGTAGGTTGTTGCACACGTATGACTTATGGATCCATAGCTGATCATGAGAGCTTCCTTTTTGCTTGGAGGAACTACCTAAAATGGAAAACAAGACCACCAAATGAAAGTTAAACAATATATGCAGTGGACTGCCTAGCATATGCTAGATCCGGGAAGAGTGATACTTCCTAGACGGCTGTCAATCCACTATTTAAAACAACTTAATGCTAATAATAAAGGAAATCCTATTGTAGTTAAAATGATTTAGGTATCTCATTCATCTACAATAAGCAAATTTGTTCACAATAGGCTAAGCTATGACTAAATCTGAAGGTCAAGGTCTTGGTCAGGGTATTGGTACTGGTCAGGGTGAGGTTCTGGGTGGTTTTAGGTATTTGGTGGAGGTTTTAAGCTCTGTTCTTGGTTTCTGGTCAAAACACAGAGACCAACGTCGCCACCTGGTATGACCGATGTCGTTTAGGTTGGTCGGTGGTGGTTGTGGTTAACCAGTGTCGGTATGGTTGGGGTACAGAAACTCAATAAAAACTTGAGGTGAGGATAGATCTGAGGCTAGATGAAAGTGAAAGGGAAATGGCAAGGTTTGTGTGGGTCTTAAGTATGCACAGGAATGATTAAAATCTGGATATGGGTAGTTCAAGGGTGTGGGTGAAGGGATGGTCAAGTTTGCATGGAGGAAAAATGGTGGGGGAATGGAAAGGGGAGCAGAAACTAATAATAGAAGTAAAGAGTCTACTTAAATGATAATGAACTAGTGTTGGTTAACAAAAACTTACTGTTCATATGAGCTTGATGTCTAGTTGGAAATGGTGGGTGATCAAATGGACGAACTTGGTGTGGTACTGGCACTTCCCGGATGCTCCTGTGAAGGCAAATGGCTCTGTGGTTGCTTCAGTGTTGGCTATGGATGCTCTAATGCATGTACTAATGTTGGTTCTACTTGCATGCAGCTCTGGTTTCATCACTTGTTCTCAAAAGATGTACCAACCTCTAAACAATGTGTCAACCTCGAAATAAGGTTGTTTTGGGGGTTAAATGGTAACCGACGGTGGTTCTAGGTTAACCGGCGATGGTTTAGGGTAACCGGCATCGGTTAGGGTAGGATTTCCTAGGTTTACTAAACTAGGCAGATCCCCTTGATTTTCTGGGATCTTGTTCATTTTTCCCGCGGATTAGAATGGAAGCCTCCTTCTAACATGTGGGAATGTGGTTAGAGGGAATGTAGGCTTTGATTTTTAGGGTTTTGGTAAGTCTTTCTTAGTTATGGTAACTTACTAAGAATAGGTCTTAGGGTGAGGTGGGTAGATGAAGTGTCTAAGTGAGGTGGATATGTGGGCATTATCCCAATTTAGATATTTAAATAATAAATATGCATAAGTATAATGAATTAATTTAATTAAATTAGGTGAAGGGGGCATGGTTAGGTGAATTTGTTCAAGTTGATTATTTAACAAAGGGTCAAGGAGCGTGTGACCTGATTTTGGTGTCTACATGATGGGCTCAAACCTCATATAATTCAACTTCTAGTATAACTCGATAGCCCATCTTCCATTATAAGGCTCGGCTACTGCTCAACAGCTGCATGGCTCAATGAGCTTTTGCATACCAATCTGCCCACACCGATAACTAGCTTACTCATTCTCAAAATGGCTCCATGGGCACTCTTGTATAGCCCGATAGACCTCTAAAGCAACTCATCTCCGCAACAATTTTATGGCCTCAAAGAATGAACCTATATGCAAGGCTTGGTTTCCTAGATTTATGACACAATTTGATAGGATTATTCAATATCACAAAAAATCAATTATGATGGTGAGAAACTCAGTTCTACAATAATTAAATGAGCTCCCCTTCGTTTAAAACAGCTCGGTCCATGTTTCTTGAAGTGGCTCGGTTTCAAGGGGCTTGGTTCTATATCCAAAACAACTCGATGAACTCAACATGAGCTCAAGTGCCACAAAAAAATGTTTACCCATCTCAATATTGTATATAAGATAGCTCTCTTTTCCCAAAGGACAACTCGATGGGTCATTTAAACAACTCGGCCTATGACTCGGTCAAGTCATAAGGCAAAAATGCAAATCCTTGAACTTCTTCACTTCCTTTGGATTTCATGAACTCACATGATCTCCCAGACTTCAAACGGATGTCCGAACACTACATTTCACCATTTAAGGCCACAAGTGGACCCCATTGTCGGCCTCCCAACTAGATAAAACTTTTAAACTTAATTAATACCAAGAAGAGGAAAATTTCCTCTTGTGACTCTCAACTTTCTCAAAGACCCCGATTTTTCCTTGAATACCTGAAATTTTCTGTAAGATCTAAATTGGCTATGAGAGTCCCTTGATAAGTGCTTGTAGGCCTAATTAGTTTTCCAATTTCACCTGGGGTGAAATTGGATAACATTTATAATGAAATATTATGTTATCATGAGTCTCTAATACAAAACAAGAATGTTGAAACTACTAGTGTTTAAGACAAGAAGATTTTTGTCAAGAAGTATGATCATGTAGATAAGGAGAAGAAGGAAACAAAGGAAATAAAGTTGAGTCATGATCTATCTACAAGCCAAGATGTAAAGTTAGCTATGGAATATCATAGGCTAGATATTGAAGATTTCCAATAATGTATGTTATCATCTCATATAAAGGAGAAGGAGGATAATGTTGATATCAAGCTAGCAAAGTGTCATTTAAGACTAAGAGGATCCTAAATAAATACCTTCATCTTCATGATTTCAAGGTGATGGAGATATGGGAATCTCCGAATTCATAATTTTCTAGAGCTCTATGAAAAAATGGTGTCTCTATTAGTCTTTATAGAGACATTCATCACTCTAAGAAGAAACACGAAGATGTGTTGTATAAATGTTATCATGACTTGAGGAAACTATGACAAGGAAACTTAAGATGATTACAAATTATGTGTGTGATGACATGATCATACCAGTCACATTCATGGATATATGTTGCAAAGTGATGTGTATCAAGAAGAACACAAGGTGAAATCATCAAAAATTGTTAAGGTGCGAAGTGGTCATTGATTTATTAACATGATAAGTTGAGTGTTTTATGTGTTTTACTGAGTCTCAACTTATATATCATGAAGAAGAAATTTATGATAGAGGCATGTAATTACTGCACCTAGTTGATAGGTTGATGTAAGGAATATGTCATTATGAGAGTCCTAATAAAGAAATTTGAGTCTTGTTATCCCTTTTGTGGCTCAAAAGGAAAGTATGGTCATAGGGGTTCTTGTTAGCTCTAAGAGTTAGAAAAACAAGGTATGCGAAGTTTGTTTGTATTGTTGACGTCATCAATTTCAGAATTATTTTATATATAAGGTATGAGAGTACACTTGGTGAGCACACAATATGAAGACAAAAAGGAATCCTTGTACTATTTTAAAGAAGGTCTATGTCGGTTGTGTCAAGAGATATTTAGTGAGGTTTGCATAAAAAAAAATTTATCTAGTGGGCATTAAAGGGATCAATGATCTAAGGAGGAGCTGATTATATTTTTATTAACTTCATGAGCAAGTAATGAAAATCAATAAGATATAAAAAAATTATGAATACATGTTGAAGAATATAGACAAAGTTGGAAGTTTTTATTTGTTTATGAGATGGAAGAAAAAAATTTCTCATTGTTTCTAAAAAATAGTAGCTAACCCTTTTGTGTGTTCAAGAAGTAGTATTTTTCAATTGGTACCAAAGTAAAAGGTCACAGTTTAAATCCCCCCAGGTAATGCTAGGGGCAATTTATTGGAAAAAAATTAGAAATCCTCATGGGATTCGTGATATGGACTAACTACCTCCCTTGGATTCATTAACTCTAGTGGTTATATCATAAATTGATGGGGTGACATTTTGGTTTAATGGTATTCACTTCTAACAATTGGTATCAAGAATATGGTAGCCTAGTTCTTGATAAAATGTTTGAGTCGTGTCGGTGTGGTCTTGTGATCTTCATTCATTTTAAGGGGGATAATGTTCATGTAATGCTTATATGATGTTTGTATCTTATGTGTTGATATTTTGTTACAAGTAGGTATGCATTGAGACATGGGGAGCATGTCATGTTTGATTGTATTTTGAATTTTGGTTGATTTTTCCAACAGTTGGACCGATGCGTGTATGATGAGTTCTTAATTTGATATCAAAGGAGAATAATGTTCAGAAAGGGGGAATATTTTCTTGACCTCATTGTAGAGTTTTTGTTGCAAGAAAGTGTGATTCAAGAATTTGCAGTATGGTTTTCATTTAGGAGAATGTTCACTTAGGGAGCTTTGTAGCTCTAGGTTGTAAAGACTTGTATGAACCTAAGGTGATTGTTTTATCAACCATTAGTATTAGATAATTGGTATCATTATTTCATTATTGAATTTTAGATTCAAGTATCAAATGGTATTTTTGGAATACCATTTTTCATTTAATGTCAAAATGGGGAGAAGGATCGGATGGTAAAATTACTATTTTATAGTAATTTCATTTTGTATTGTGTTTTCCATCATTTTCATTGATGTCAAGGTAATGATGGTGTGTATGATTGATGTCAAGGTGATTTTTTTGAGTTTCCTATGTTGATGGGTCATTAATGTCAAAGAATGAAAGAGGGATTTTGTTGAAGTATTGTCAAGAGAGTGTTGATGTCAGATGAGTCTAGTGCATTGATGTCAAAGGTATATATCTTGTTGTGCATGGTTGGTTGATGTCATGGAAAGATTGAAGGTTGATTTCAAAGGTTTGTAATGTCATTGTTTCGCATGTAATTTTGTTCCATAATAGAGTTATTTCTATCTTTTCATTCTCTTGAGAAACAGATAAGGGTTAGGGCTAGGAGGAATACCTATTGAGTGTTGGGAAGGTGTTCATGTACCGTAGAGAGATCAAACCAATTTTGAAGAGCTCATTTTGTGCGGGAAGGACTACTGTAAATAAGAATGCAAGACCACCCGATTTTTGTTAAACAATAAGTGAGGGAACTGCCTTGGGCCCAGGAAATATTAGACTTCCTTTCAAAGGTGGTCAGTTCCCTTTTAATACAAATTAATGCAAATGATAATAAAGAAGCTATTGTGAAATCATGATTTAGGTACCTCATTACTAAAATCAATAGAGACTAAACTACCAATAATAAAATGTCATGTTGTTTGTTTGGTCACTGGTTATTGATACGTTCAGATCAAGTTACAAGGATAGACAAGGCTGGATATGAGATTGTTTGGAGGTAAATAGGTGAAAGGTTGGTTTTTGGTATAAGTCACAGTGACCGATGTCGGTCACTAGATAACTAACCGCGGTTATAAAACCGGTACCGGTAGGGGATAACCGATATCGGTAGGGGTAGTGATTTAGGGGCTTTTAAATGGAGGTTGGTTGTAAGGTGGTTATGGGGTTTAGAAGGTTGGTAGATGGTTGAGGGGAGTAGTAGGGTGATAGAGAAGACTCAGAGAGTGAGAAAGCTATCTTTGGGGCAATATAGAGATGGATGAATGAAGGTTAGGTGCTAGGGTGCTGCCGGGTGGTAGATCTAGGAGTGAGCTTATAATCACTATGAATCAAAAGTTCACAAAGTAGTGTCTAGAATCATACAAGGTAATAAAAGAAACCGCTTACTAGTTTCGATGCGAGATGCAGTCCAAGAAATATAGTAAAGCGAAGGCAAGGCTCAGTTGGGATGATTCGGCAATCGGAAGTGAGCTAATGAAACTATCCTCCGACTCTCCCAGTGTTTGGATGAGTGTGACCATGATCTAGTTGCTCGCCAATCTTGGGCTCAATACTCCTCTCTGCAACCTATTCTCCCTCTCTCACTTGTCCCTCTCTTGCAAAATGAATTTGGATCCTTTGTAAATTAATTTGGATACTTTGGTTTTGGTTGGGGAGATAATTTACGAGGAACCGATGGTAGCGGTTACCTAACCGACGCTGGTCAAGTAGGGACCGATGTTGGTTAGGTCGTTTGGCTATTTTTAGTAAAATAGCCAACTTTCCCTCCTTTTCTCCCGAGGGGTCAGTTGTGGGCTTGGTCAAGTCATTATTAGGTTCGTTTTTGGTGTGGGTGAGGGGTGATGAGTCATGGGTGTGGGTCTGGACCAAGTTATAGGTCTTAATTAGGTTAGTTTAGGGTTAGGGCTAGGTCATGGTGAGGTGGTGAGGTGAGGTGGCAGGGTTGGAGATGTGGATTTATTAATTATAAGGTAATTAATAAATAATTAAGTGTGTAAGGTTTAGGTGGTGAGGTAGGGTTAGGTTGCGAGACGAGATGTGGGGCATAGGGTGTCGTAAGACCCAAATTTGGTGTCTACATTTGCCCCTTGTTGTCGTGTAGCTTGTCTTGTAAAGCTGCACTGACAATAATAAGAAGTGGTTGCCCCAGTTAAGGGTATAGGTAATCCCCCTCAAATCTATCACAGATTGAGGTGACGTGAAATCAGGGATAGGGTTGATAAAGGGTGAATGATGATGAGATGATGGTAAGATGGTGGGGTAAGTTCAAGGAAGCAGACGCACATTGAAATGTAGTAGTGCAACCAGGGTACACGATTTGAAGAGAAAACAAGAAATTCATAGGCAAAGGTTGATAGTTTATCCAAATAAGGTTGATATAATCCTGGTATCCAAGGCATAGGAAGTAGCTCCAAGGGATATAACGGGTAAGGTACCGGAACATTTAGGCATGTTCAGAAGTACCAAATGGTTGGTTTGGTTGAGATAAACGTCACGGTCTCGGTCTAGGAAAAGCTAGTCGGCTGATCAATTCAAGTATCCTAGTCATGCTAAAACATGAACAGGTGAGCTCGATTGAACAAACAACTACATGATGGGTGGATAGAATCGTAATTTATGGGCCTCGGTTGAGGTACTTAATTGGTGCGGTCTTGGGTCGGGCCGATTGGTTGGGTGCGGCCGTGGGTCAGGCCGATTGGTTGGGTGTGGTTGTGAGTCGGGCTGATTGGTTGGTTGCGGCCTTGGGTCGGGCTGATTGGTTGGTTGCAGCCTCGGGTCGGGCCGATTGATTGTTCGGCCTTGGGTCGGGCCGATTAGTTGGTTGCGGCCTTGGGTCGGGCCGATTGGTGAGTGTTATCAATATAAATACGTGAAAATATTTATATTTTAAGGAAAACACAACACATGATAGGTTATAGTAAGGGATGGTTGAGCTAACCTTGGGAGACCCCATGTCTCCTAAGTACTACCTACATAGCCCATTGCACAAAGCAAGGAGGGGCCTCGACCGATGTAGTTCTCCTTAGGACCAGGAGAGGTGAATTGTAATTTGGTTGTGGTTAGGTAATTTGTTGGTTGGTAAAGTTTGATGTTGGTAGGGTAATGTTGTTGGTGTTGGTAGGGTAATGTTGGTGGTGTTGGTGTGGGTATAGGTGAAGCGAGGGTTAGCTTACCCAAACATAGGAAACCATGTCCTGATTAAGGTCAACACATAATCCTAGATTCGGATAAAAGAGGCAAAAGTGTCCCATAGTTGGAAAGAGCTAAACAAACCACGTATTATCATAGGATGAGCTTGAATCCCTAGGTACCTTGCATAGGCGAGAAGTTGATAGGTGAAAAGAGTTGTATAATCATAATATATCATATATACGTCATGTCCCTTGAGTTTTGTTGTTTTTAAGAATGGTGAGGTGAGGTGGATGGTATAGCTGGGGCGCAAAGAACTTGTTATAAGGTGATTATTCTGACGAAAGAGAACCAAAACTAAATAGACAAGTCCATGACTCAAAAGTGCTTTTGAATATCGCTTTTATTTTTACGGATATAGGCGGTCGATGCGGGAAGTCTATATGGGATATGCATTTTGTTCTTTTTGAGGTCTTCACGAAGCTGATTAATGCGAGAAGCTTCTGATAGAGGCTGACTTTGTATAGCTGTCCTTCAAGGGAGCGATAGTCTACTTATAGTAGCAGATGTGACTTTTGCACATAGTTGTCCTTCGAGGGAGCAGTCTAGTTTATATCTTAGAGGTCTAGATGTCCGTTTGGCATGAAGCATCTAGTTTTGTAGGAAGTTTGACTCAAGAATATCCCATAATTGTATAATTGAGAACTTTTTATTTTGACACTTTTAAGTCATGGACCAGACTAAAAAGGGGAAGGAATTTTTAAGAGGAGGTGATGATCAAACCACGTGAGTTTGATTCTACTTTGAGATGCATGAAACAAGGTGTATGAGGTGGTAAATGAGCTCAAGGGATGAGCGCAAGGTAGATAAGAAGTGATGTAACACTAAATTCAATAGTAGAATGGTCGGAGATGCAAGGAATTAAGGGGTTTAGGCTCAAGTTTACCATTAAGCGAAGCTAAACGATAAGTACCTGATCCGTAAGTGTGAGTGATAATGTAAGGCCCAATCTAATTAGGAGAAAATTTTCCATGTTTGCTCTTTTCTAGTTTGGTTACATGTTGATTCTCTTTGAGGACAAGATCACCAATCTTAAAGGTATGCTCATGAATTCACTTATCATAAGCACGCTTGATGCACTTTTGATAAATTTGAAGGTGGTCAAGAGCTGTAAGATGACGCTCGTCAAGAAGCTCCAATTGGGCTAACCGCTCTTGGTGGAAGTCATCATTGGTGAGAATATCCTGGAGAGATATTCTGAGGGAAGGGATTTGTATTTTGAGAGGCAAGATAGCCTCGGTACCATACACCAAAGAGAATGGTGTGGCATTAGTGGAAGTACGAATGCTGGTACGATAAGCCCAAAGGGCAAAGGGGATGTGATCATGCCAGTTTTTCCCAGAATCGTTAATGACTTTCATGAGAATTTTGGTTAAGGTTTTGTTAGAATATTTAGCTTGACCATTTGCTTGTGGATAGTAGGGTGATGAGAAGCTAAGTTTGATACCAAATTTTTCACAAAGGGCTCGTAACAACTTATTTTTGAAATATTTTCCATTATCTGTTATCAGGCGATGAGGAACACCAAAACGACAGATAATGTGATGATTGATGAACTCAACAATTTTCTCTTTTTTGGTTGAAATGAGTGGAATGGCCTCCACCCATTTAGTGCAATATTCGGTTGCTGTGATGATCCAACGGTGACGCTATGAAGAAGGCAGGTGAATCTCACCAATAAGGTCTAAACCCCATTGTGAGAAAGGCCAAAGATCTCATGCGAACTATAGCGGGTGGTTGGGAGTATGTTGAAGGTTGGCATGTTGTTGACACATAACACAATGCTTAACATATTCGCAGCAGTATTTATTAAGAGTAGGCCAATAATATCCTAGGCAAAGGATCCGCTTGACCATGGCAAGGCCACTAAAGTGCTCACCACAAATTCCATCATGGACTTGTTGGATGGTATGGGTAACTTCAGCGCGGTTAGACATTGAAGGAGGATACCATCAAAGCCACGTTTATAGAGGAGTCCCCCCATGATGACATAACGAGAAACATTTTTAAGAAAAGCACATTTTTCATTACTAGTAAGGTCATGTGGGAGAACAGAGATTGTAAGGTAGTCGTGAAATTGGTGATACCAAGTATCCTGTGAATCAGCAGATACATTATTTACCATACAAACATATGGGACTAAGTAAGATGGGGCAAAGAGTTGTTGGACCAAGACAAATATGTCAGATTCAGTTGGTGAGGCAAGAATTTGCGAGGCCAAGCAAGCCATAGTATCCACAAATTTATTAGTTGAGCGTGGAACGGTTTAGATAGAATAATGAGTAAATAAGGTCAAAAGTGAATCCACGTAACATTTGTACTTTTGAAGTTCCTCATTTTTACATTGGTAGATGCCAGTAACTTGATTTACTACCAATTGAGAGTCACCGAAAATGTTAATAGACTTCACACCTAAGTGTAACACAATGTGGAGACCCAAAACAAGGGCCTCGTATTCCGCTATATTGTTAGTGTAGGGGAAATCAAGCCTGAATGAAAGAGGCATAGGTTCACCATCAAGAGGAATGAGAACAACGCCTGCCCCTCCACCACACTGACATTTAGATCCATCGAAGAAGAGGGTCATCGGATAAGACGCATCACTGAGTGAAAGGGTTGCGATGAGTTCATCAGGGAAAGTAAAATTGGTAAATTGTTCCCCAGGTAAAGGGGCTTCCACGAGTTGATCCGTGATATTTTTTCCTTTGACTAATTTCTGGTGTACAAACTCAAGGTTGAGGTCGGTGATGAGCATAAGCCATCGGGTGATGTGTTGGTTTAGATGAGGTTTGGCGTACATATAATGTATGGGATCAGCATTGGTGATGACAAAAGTTTTGTGATTCAGGAGGTAATGTCGGAGTTTTGTGGCCACGAATGATAGGGCTAAGCACAACTTTTCTACATGTGTATACCTAGTCTCGTAATCCACAAGAGTATGGCTTATGTAATAAACTACTTGTTCTCGATGCTCGGAGTCATGATGTGCGAGCATGGCTCCTATAGCATGGTCGGTGGCAGAAAGGTAAAGGTAAAAAGGGCGATCGTCCTGAGGTGGGATAAGCACGGGTGGTTGCAAGAGATACGCTTTAAGAGCCTCAAAGGCTTGGTGGCACTCCTCACTCCATTGAAATACAATGTCCTTTTTAAGGAGATGATGGAAAGTTTGACATCGATCTAAGAGTTGTGAGATGTAATGCCAAATAGATTAGAGTTTTCCCTGTAAACTACGTAATTGTTTTAGGTTAGTGGGTGGGGGCATTTCTAAGATAGCTTTGACTTTAGCTGGGTCGACCTCAATGCCACGCAAAGAGATGATAAAGCCAAGGAGTTTTCCTGAAAGGACACCAAAGACACATTTCTTTGGTTGAAGACGAACAATATGATATTGCGGTGATCGAAAATAATGGTTAAAACATCGAGATGTTCATTGCGATGTTTGGATTTTCCAAGAATATCATCGACATAATCCTCGAGGATAGTGTGCATAATGTCATGAAAAATGTAAGTCATAGCCCACTGATAGGTCAACCAGCATTCTTAAGGCCAAATGGCATGACACGATAGCAGAAGGTCCCCCAAGGGGTAATGAAGGTAATTTTATGTTGATCGGTCGGGGCTACTAAAATTTGATTGTATCCTAAGAAACCATCCATGAGAGAAAGCATCTCATGGCCCGCAGTGAGATCAACAAGTTGATCAATGCTAGGTAGGGGGAAGTCATCCTTTGGGCAAGTGAGGTTAAGATCCCAGAAATCCGTACATATCTAAAGTCCCCCATTGCTTTAGTGACAGGTACGACATTAGAAATCCATTAAGGATAGTCAATGGGTAAGATGAAAGAAACAGAAAGGAGTCGTTGAAGCTCTTCTTTAACCAAGAGGGAAATGCGTGGATGCATTTTTCTTAGTTTTTGTTTAACTGGTTTGGAGTTTGGTTTCAGAGTGATGTTATGGACAGCAATGTCAGGATCGATTCTTGGCATGTCGGCGTAGGACCAAGCGAAAGCTTGATTGTGGGCATAGAGGAAGGTAGTGAAGGCGGCTTGTTCTGATGCGTCGAGAGATTGTCTGATCTTTACAATGTGAGGATCATCCTCCATGTGGATGTTGATTTCTATAGTCAACTCATTCAACATGGTTTGGGTTTTAGATGGTAAGGCACGTTGAATATAAGATTCGTCCGCACCAAGGTAGGTGAGGATGGAGTCGTCATCCTAGCACTCCACAACATTAATCGAAGGTGAGTCTTCTTCGATCATGTCTAGATACAAAAGGGGGAGAGAAGATGGGTCTTCACCATCGTATTGATAAGTGAGAGGACCTAGGAAGATAGCATTCACGAAAAAAAAAAAAAAAGTGAGGAGGGATAGATTCCGGGTCTATCGACTCCGTGGGTGAAGATGGCAAAGTGGGCGTTGATGGTTTGGAAGGGGTGACTTCGTCGTCTTCCTGGATACAATTGACACGAGGTTTCTTCGGTGTAGGTGGTTCAAAAAATACAAGACCACTATGATCTTTGTGTTTGCGTGTAGTCATGGGAATGATCGTATGTCGGCCTTGTTCATAAAGACCGAAACCAAAACCTTTCCAAGCACAATGAGTCAGGAAGGTGAGGGCAAAACGATGGTTGGTTAGATATTGAAAATCATATTAGAAGGGAACCACACCAAGGGGAGGTTCAGGGGTGACAGAGGATGTGTTGACACCCCCATACGTTAGGTTGGTGCGGCAATTAGGTGGTCTGTAGGAGATCACCTCCCCCACATGACGGTCGTAGGTAGGATGCGCATGTAACTGTCCATACTCTTGTGGGGTATGGAAGGTGCTAACATTGTATAGGTGGTACTCCCCAGCGTAAGGCATTGAAAAACACCTACCAAGGGATCGAGGTTGGGATGTTGTCCGCGAGGGAAGGAAGAGGTATTTGCGTCGGTGGTTTCATTGGTCGAAGGTGTGGGTGTGGCTAAGGTGGATGGTTGAGGCATGGTTGAAGTAGATGGTTGGGTCAGATCAATGGGTGCCTTGACTGGTACAAGCACATCATTAGGGTGGTATAACATATTACAAGTTTTGAAGGGGGAAGTGTCAGCTGTGATGGTGTATGACTTCCCCTCATACTCAAATTTTATGCATCTATGTAAGGTGGAGGGAATGCATCCCATAGCCTAGATCCAAGGGCAGCCTAACAACATGTTGTATTGGAACTCTCCCTTAAGGACATAGAAGATTTCGGGAAAGGTACGTGGCCCTACATGAATGTTAAGGATCACGGTGCCTAGGGTAGAAGTAATAGCATCGTTGAATGAACGCAACATGGTGGGGTTGGCACACATGCAGCTAGGAGGGATATTCATCTGTTGGAAGGCTTTGGAAGAGATGATGTTTAGGCTAGTACCCCGTCGATCATAACATGACATACCCGGATGTCCTAGATGTAAGCCGAGATGAAAAGAGCAGGGTCAGGATCTTCTGCACCAAAGATGACAATTTCTTCTTCGGAAAAATTGACAGCAATGGCTTGCTGTACAGGGACAGAGGTGGTTGTGGAGGTAGGTTGTTTGGTGAGAGAAGTGACATGGTTAGGTGTTAAGATGGAGGTGACTGGTAGAGTTTCATTAGGTAGGACCTCTATCCCTTGGAGGATCTCAATTAGAGCTTACCGATGAGATTCAAATGTTTGAATGAGATCATAGAGTGTCATTTTTACAGGAGATTGGTGAAGTTGTTTGATCATGGTGCGATGGGAAACTCCATCAGAGACTAGATAGGTAGGTCCACAAATAACCACTTTAGGTGGTGGTGCAATTGGGATGGTGGAAGGAGAAAGAGAGGCCGTAGGTGTGCTCTCTTTAGCTTTTCCATTGTTTTTCTGACCTCGAGTAGCAATGCTAATCATGTTGATCTCGTGAATACGAGATGAGGAAGATGGCAAGGATAAGTCATTGTTCTCGAGAGGCGGGGTTGCAATGATGATAGATTTTGGCGAGGCGGGGACAGGTGGTATAGGAGAAGGGATCGAAGCTAAGGGCTTTTCCCTCCGTAAGTTGTCTTTCTTAGATTTTCTATCGAGATAGGCAACTGGTGAAAGATGGCTTTCAAAGCTTTACATCCTTCTACATTGTGTCCTGGTGTGTGGTGGTAGGCACAGATTTTAGATTCATCATAACCTATAGGTCGAGGTTTAGATGGATCATAGGGTCTGAGTGGGGGTAGGGAAATGGTCGCATCCCCTACCAACATATCAAGGATCTTGGCGTAAGATCCTTTGAGCGGGTCAAATTCAGATGAAGATGAGGCTATTGATTGAGTGAGTGAGATTATTGATTGTTTTGGTAATGGTTGGGTACGAGTGGTTCGTACGGGTGGTGGTTTAGGCAAGGGATTTTGATGATTGGGTTTAAATAGGTGTGGCTTCTTCCGTGCGAAGTCATGTTTAGTTGGTTAGATGATGAGGCCACAGATGACGTGGTGGCAGGAAACAACCACGGGGAAAGAGGAGCGACAACAAACAAGTCCTTCAATGATCAAGTTTGCTTAGGGTTGGTAGGTAGGTAGGATACTTGGGGCAACAGTGTTGAGACACCCATGGATTTCTGTATGGGTGCAGAAGGTGCAGGTCGTGTTAAAGAAGACGTGGGAGGCATGGTGTATTGAGGCAAGGTGGAGGGGTGAGGCCCCAATATAGAAGGTAGGTGTGACAACGAGGGTTGAAACTGTGCCTATTGTACCGGTGTGATCGGGGGTGAGGGTTTTAGTTGTGGCGGAGGCATAGATTAGACTTGAGGAGATTGGGTCTGTCTCCTAGGTGGATTGATGACTTTATTTTTGGATAAATCTAACTGTTTAGGTGGGTGCATCAGGCTAGGTATTGGTGAAGTCCCAAGCATAGGGGAAGGTTTGGTTAGGTTGATAGAGGTGGATGAGGTATTCGGTAGAGATGAGGGGGGTGAAGGTGAGGACATAGGCATTTTGAGCTTTTGTAAAAACTTTGGGCATATGGTAGAGGTGTCTGGATTAGTCATCTGCATTTGAGTAGAGCATGGTGTACTCAAACGTTCCCATAAGACTCGTCTATCTTCTAGGGGATGACAATCGTCACGTGTGGATGGGAATTTTGGTATGGAAGAGAAGTGGGCTATGATTCTAGTCCACTATGGGTGTGATAGGTGGGGAAATGAGGCACTGTATGTATCAATGGGTGTTAAGAGGTCAGCAGCACTTTGGAAAGATTTAGGTAATGAAGAACCGATAGGGAGGAGGGCATGTTCTAGAGGATCTATCATGGTTAAGAATTTTAATGATGTAGGATCGAGGAGTTTCTCCTCTAAGGATGATAGAAAAAGTGGTGATCCTTCTTCTTTTGCAGCAAGAGTGGTGGAAGGAGATGTTTGGGAAATAGATAGGTTGGATAACATCCGCTCACAGTCTTGCAGGGATGTGGTGTAAGAAGGTTCTTCTGTGAGAAGAGAACTCTAGGTGGTTGATTCCTTTATGGGTAAAGGAATAGCGGGGTTGTCCTCTTGTCCTGATGAAGGAGAAGGGGGCGAGGACCCCTGCGTTGGTGAAGAGGCTCGATTTAGAATTTCCTCGATGGAAGCCCTTGGTTGGGAGTTGAAAACCGCATGGATCTCATGCACACTCTTCTCCTCGGCTGAGGTTTCTTGGTTTGTGTTACTGTTAGATGAATGGTTTGGAAATGGTTTGTTGAAGATTTTTAAATTTCGATTAGCAGGGGCATTAGGATTATCGAGGGTTATATCCCCTGCATCAACCATTTCCTGCACTATGTTTTTCAACATCTTGCAGTTTTCGTGGATGTGTCCCTTCACGCAATGGAAGTTACATAAGTCATTTTCTTTATACCAAGAAGGTATAGCGTGGGTGGAATCAAACCCGGAGTGAGGTTTAACAGGAGGCAAGGTGAGAGCTCCTACTTTAAGTAATTTTTCCAAGATCACATCATAAGTTTCTCCCAAGGGAGTGTACTTGATGGGCTTGGCTTTATACTTATAGGTGGATTTCGGTTGGGTATTAGACGATGCTTGAGATTTGACCGTCACCGCATGTACGGCTCCTTTTGATTTTGAAGTAGCCGATGCGTGAGAGTTGGTGGTGTTGGGTTTGTTGGTGGAGTCTTGGGTTCGGAAATTTGAGTTTTTGTTGCGCAACTTCAATTTCTCCTCCTCTAAGGCTCGAATCTCTAGTTTCGAGCCATAGTAAAGGCCTCATCAAAGGTGCAGAAAGTTTGAATTTGGAGGGTGGGAGAAATGTGTTTAGCATAGGCCCGCGTAAAGAGTTCGATGAGCTCGGCCTGAGGTAAGGCATAAGTAAGTTGGTTGATGAGGCCCCACCATCATCCAATGAAATCTGCAATAGACTCATCTTCAAATTGTCGGATGGCATAGAGATCGGTAATGGATACTTTCTTGGCAATATTGATGGAGAAGTGATCCAAGAAATATTGGGCTAACTGGTTAAAGGAGAAGATTGAGTGCTGGGCTAAAGCATTGTACCACTCCAAGGAAGGTCTTGATAAGGACATGGGGAAGGTATAGAGTAGTAAGGCATCGTCATGAGCAATCGAGATAGCGCAGACATGTCTAAACGTTCGCAAGTTTTGTTAAGGGTCCTCCTTACTACTAAATCGAGTAAATTTTGGTAATTCCCATTGAGGAGGATATGTATGAAGGGGGACAGAAGGATGAATAGGCTCTCGACAAACTTGCTCGTATGTCAGGGTGTTACGGCTTCCTGAAACAGAAGCCTCAAGATTTTACATCTTGTCCATCATCTGTTTGATTAAATCATTGGTTGGGTCAGATGATGGTGTTGTCATCATAAACGAAGGAGGATTGGGCCAAGAGCCGCTACTAGACAATGGTGGGGTTGAATGTTGATAAGGTAATGATGATGAATGTGTTGGGGCGACCAAATAAGGGTGTCCTATATAAGATGTTGAGGCCACCGGATGAGTCTGCGGAAATGAAAAGGTGGGCGGAGCCTGAGAGGGAAAGCTCATGTGGATAGATGGTAGAGAGCGAGTTATGAAAGAGGCAATCTGCGGGAGAGATGAGGTAGGGGCAGTGGATGGTAGTGATATGTGGGGCCCCAGATTAACCAAAGGAAGGCCAATTGGTGCAGTATGAACCATTGAAGAAGATGGTGAGGCAGAGTTATTAGGTGGGGAAGGGGCTAAGTGAGCGACTATACTAATAGGCATACTGAGAGGAGCTGACCGTTGAGTGTACGGCCAGGGGGTATGAGACAAATAATCTTTGTATGGCGCTAGGATTAGCATCCAAAAATTTGGCAAAGTTTGGATCTCCTACAGGGATCTTGGGAAAAGCACTAGTGTCTGTAGGATTCCACATAGGATGCAAAGGGGGTGACTCAGGCAAAGACATGGAACAAGCATGTGAAACCATGGCTGCGGCTTGTTGCCAGGTGATAACAACCATGGACAAGAGGATACAAAGAGGGAATTAATCAATCAAGCACGAAACAGCAACAAAATGTTGGAATTGGTAGGTTGTTGGTTTGTCAGGAACTGTGAAACACAGTAACCGATATCGGTCTGGTAACCGATGTCGGTCAGACGGTAGCTGGCGTCGGTCAGTGTAACCGATGTTGGTAGAAGAGGACCAGTGTCGGTCACTGTGAAGGAAAAGAGAGAATGTAAGAGGCTGTTGGTTTGGGGATAACAAGGCTTAGTATACCCACCAAACTATCTGAAGTGATCACTGAGACAGGGTATAACAGAGAAACAGAACTGAAAGAAAAAAACAAGCAAGATACACAAGAAAATCAAGAGACTAACCCTAGGATTAGTTTTAATCACTTTGGGCTTATGCCTTAGATGCAAGATGATGTCAATCCTAAACAAAAGACCTAAGGGAGATGTCAAGTTTGTTTTGGCTTGTAAGGCTACCTCAATCGAGTGAAGGAATACCGCGGGAAGGGGGGATGTTTGAGATGTTGTGTAGATTATGATGTGATTTGGTATGTGTTGTGCAGTGAGAGTAAGATTAATTTCTCATCAATACCATGGATATCACCCCCACGTGTATGACCTGTTACTTAATCTACATTCACTAGAATTAAAAATAGCAAGCAAGAATGTGATGCACGTGTTTTAAACCCAAATCGAAAATGATATTCGATGAAGCAAAGAAAGAGAAGAGGTTAAGAAGATGAATTTCACTAATGCAAAGATGCGAAAGAAAGACAAGTTCTTTTACCAAAATGACAAAATATTTTGTGAATATTTAGAAGAAAGAAACAGCAAGTGTGCTCCCTATATGAAAACAAGCAAGAAAGAAAGAAACGAGAAGGGTCCCACCAGGCGTGCCAAAATGTTTCGCACAAAATTTTGTTCCAGAATAGAGTTATTTCTATCTTTTCATTCTCTTGAGAAACAGATAAGGGTTAGGGCTAGGAGGAATACCTATTGAGTGTTGGGAAGGTGTGCGTGTACCGTAGAGAGATCAGACCAATTGTGAAGAGCTCCTTTTTGTCTGGGAAGGACTACCTATAAATAAGAATGCAAGACCACCAGATTTTCGTTAAACAATAAGTGAGGGAACTGCCTTGGGCCCAGGAAATATTAGACTTCCTTTCAAAGGTGGTCAGTTCCCTTTTAATACAAATTAATGCAAATGATAATAAAGAAGCTATTGCGAAATCACGATTTAGGTACCTCGTTACTAAAAGCAATAGAGACTAAACTACCAATAATAAAATGTCATGTTGTTTGTTTGGTCATTGGTTATTGATACGTTCGAGATCAAATTCTGAGGATAGACAAAGGGATATGAGATTATTTGGAGGTAAATAGGTGAAAGGTTTATTTTTGGTATAAGTCACGTGGACCGATCGGTCCTTTGGATAACCGATCACATGACGGTTATAAAACCGGCACAGTAGGGGATAACCGAAATATCGGTAGGGGCGGTGATTTAGGGTATTTTAAATGGAGGTTGGTTGTAAGGTGGTTACGGGGTTTAGAAAGGTTGGTAGATGGTTGAGGTGAGTAGTAGGGTGATAGAGAAGACTCAGAGAGTGAGAAAGCTATCTTTGAGGCAATATAGAGATGGATGAATGAAGGTTAGGTGCAGGGTGTTGTCGGGTGGTAGATCCAGGAGTGAGCTTATAATCACTATGAATCAAAAGTTCACAAAGTAGTGTCTAGAAGCATACAAGGTAATAAAAGAGACTACTTACTAGTTTCTGATGTGGATGTAGGTCCAAGGAATGTAGTGGCAAAGGCAAGGCTCAGTTGGGATGATCCGGAAATCGGAAGTGAGCTGATGAAACTATCCTCTGACTCTCCCAATGTTTGGATGAGTGTGACCATGATCTAGTTGCTCAGTTACAGTCTTGGGCTCAATACTCCTCTCTGCAACCTCTTCTCTCTCTCTCACTTGTCCCTCTCTTGCAAAATGAATTCGGATCCTTTGCAAATGAATTCAGATCCTTTGGTTTTGGTTGGGGGAGGTCATTTATAGGGAACCGATGGTGGTTACCTAACCGACACCGGTCGAGTAGGGACTGATGTCGAGTTAGGTCAAAGTTGGCTATTTTTAGTAAAATAGCCAACTTTCCCTCCTTTTCTCCCGAGGGGTCAGTTGTGGGCTTGGTCAAGTCATTATTAGGTTTGTTTTGGTGCGGGTGAGGGGTGATGAGTCATGGGTGTGGGTCTGGACCAAGTTATAGGTCTTAATTAGGTTAGTTTAGGGTTAGGGCTAGGTCATGGTGAGGTGGCAGGGTTGGAGATGTGGATTTATTAATTATAAGGTAATTAATAAATAATTAAGTGTGTAAGGTTTAGGTGGTGAGGTAGGGTTAGGTTGTGAGACAAGATGCGGGGCACAGGGCATCGTAAGACCCAAATTTGGTGTCTACACGGTCATCTTAAGGATAGAGAGATAATTTGAAGACAACATGATTTTTCAATTTTAGTTTGAGATTAAAGGTCATTGTTAAAGTATGTTCGGATGCTTGAGAAGCCTAGTCATGGCATGAAGAGACCTTGTGAGAAGGTATGAGCTTGATGGCTTGGTGAGATGAGTGCACATATGTGTGAGAGGTTTTATGACATTGTTTGAGAATGAGGATATTATTTTGAATGCATGAAAAATATATGAAATTGAGTTTCAAGGTGAATTGAAGAATGAATACCAATGTGTAGAGAAATTGTATGTAAATGTGAGCATGAAGACCAAGGTGTAGAGAGAAAGTATGAAAATTTGAGCATGGAAAAGGCTATGCATATTTTTTCAGTTTGTTAGTGAAGTTTCAGGTCATGGTTTGGAAGATTTAGCAATAAAATGAGTATTTGGTCTTATCGAGTTCACATAATGGAGAATGCATCCACTATGTAGCCTCAACGCAGCTAAAAACCAGCTAGTGTGTAGCATGTATGCAATGAAGTAAAATGGAATACAAAAGGAAACTATTCAATGAAAGATATTATAATATCCAACTCATAAGAAGTGAAGACTTAGTTACTTAGTTTCAAAGGTAAATGAATCGAAAAGGTAGAGGAAGTGAAATAAGATGATAAGAGGAGAAACACTATGAGAATCTATTCATAAAAACTAAGAAAAAATAGAAGAATTTGATGTTGTGATTATTCCATATTTTTCATATGTTCTTATACATATTTATGACTAACCGAATGTATTTAAGCATGTATGACTAGCCTAGTTTTTATATTCATGAGTCATGTATATATATGTAAGGGAGGTTTTAGGATTTGTAGTAGAGTGGAGTAATGAGTGAGTTATAAATTTTTGAGAAGGGAAGTAGGAGGTCTTATAGACCATGAAGAATGTGTGAACATTGATTATATTATGGTAGTCAATTTTTAAGGTCAGATTCTTTATGCCCATGTAAATGTGAAGGAAAATGATGAGTGAAGGAGTATGAAAAGTAGTTTTGAGAATGTTCAAGAACATAGCAGCAGGGGTGTGGATTTCATTTGATGATTAAATATCAGAGTGTGTGCAAGAGGCTTGAGAGTATGATTGAATATATGTGATTTATACATTATAGATATAGAGAATACAAAGAATAAGAGATCAGAAGATAAAGAAGAGAAGATAGAGTGTCATATTGATTAAAAAATAGTGAGAAGGTGAAAAACATTCATATGTGGTTGAGTTGGTGTTGAGTCTTCCTTGCAATTGGTGCTTGTTAAAACCTAGGATTTGGTTCTCCTTTCGGAGTTTTCCTCTCTAATTTTTGGGAGTTTTATCTTCCTTGCAAGTGGGTTATTTCTAAATTCAAAGTGGTTCTTGACAAATTAGGGGTTGGTTCTCTTTGTGGGTTGGTGCTTCACTAAATATTGATTTTTTTATAATACAAATATCAATGGGTTTTATTCCCTTAATGGTTTCCCACATATATGATGTTCTATATCTTTTTTTGTGTTCGTTTGGATGGTTGTTTCATGCATAATAAGATCACAATGGTTAATGTATGTTGAATGGTTGCTTTGATGGTTCATGCAAGTTAACATAATTGAAGTAAAAGTTTTAAAGACACTTATTCACCTCCCTCTCAGTGATTGTTCTTCCACAAAGGAGTTACAATCCATAAATCAACAATTGATTTAGGTTAGCATGTAAAAACACTTGTTCCATAGGTTTTGCGATTACGCAAAGGTGCACTATAGAAGTATCCGTGGGTTTTTCAAATTTGATGTACACTACCAAAGTGTCCCACAGAATTAGAAAATCCGTGAAAAATTGTAAACATATTGTGGGTTTTAGAGAATTCGTGTGCATTTTTCTCGTGATTCATAGCCATGTTATGCGGATTCTAAAAACGCAATATAAAGGAACATTACAAATTCTCAAGATATAGTGATTAATGATGAATTCTTACATAATAATATGGAGTTAATAAACTCTTAATATCTAATTATTTGTTGGGGATTATAATTAAACTTCAAATACATGAAAATTTAATTAATCATCATAGAAATAGTCTTGGGAATATCCATTTTGACACAATCAAGTCGTTAAGAGATGACATTGCACAAGGAAAAACATACAACATTCTAATTTCATATTTCCCCCTCGGGAAGCTCGAAAGGGAAAAACTCATATGATTAAGTCGTGAAAATCAACATCATTCACATGATCATAAGAGATAATATCTGAAATTTCCAACATAGCATGGAATTTGCAAAAATTTTACCACCCAAGGTCTTAGTAAAAAAATTTGCAACCTACTCTTTAGTGGAACAAAACTTGATATCTATGTCACCATTGAGAACTTTCTCTCGGATGAAGTGCATATGGATCTCAATATGTTTGGTTCTTTGATGTTGGGCTGGATTATTCCTAAGAGAAATATAAATTTTTGTGTCACATAGAAGTAGAATTCTTCTTTTGACACCCATGTCAAGTTATTCTAATAGTATTTTGAGCCACATGGCTTCTTTTGATACTTCCATATAGCACTTATACATGTTTCTTCAAGTAGAAGAGATATATACTATTAGTTTATTCTTGTTGCTCTAATTTATTACACCTACACTCAACTTGAAAACATTTCCAGAAATATATTTTATATCCACAATATCATCAGCATTGTTAGAATCACAATAACATAATAAATGTGCATTGTCACAAGATTAATAAAACAAACCATAATTGATTGTACCTTTGATATACCTTATAATAATTTTTACCATTTTCCAATGGTCCTCATAAGGATCTTGCATGAATCTAGAAACAATTCCAATTGCATAGGATATATCAGGCCTAATGATAGTTAAATAAATCAAACTACCAACCAAATTGTCTATATAAATTAGGATTAAATTTATCACAAGAAGGTTTTGGATCTAATTTAACACCAACTTCCATAGGAATAGATACAAGCTTACAATAAATCATATTAAACCTTTTAAGAAGGTTATAAGCATATTGTGCTTGTGATGCAACAATAGATTTGTGATTTTGACAAATAATCATGCCTAGAAAATGATTTAACAAACCTAAATCAGTCATTTCAAAACGTTGTCTTAACTTCTCTTTTATTCTAAGAATTATATTTTTATCACTACTAGTAATCAAGAGATCATCAACATATAAGACAATAATGATAACATGATTATTTTCATACTTGAAAAATAAATCATTATCAACAAAACAATTAGAGAAACCAAGCTCATGAAAGAAACTATTTATTTTAGCATACCAAGCTCTAGGAGCTTGTTTAAGACCATACAAATATTTCTTAAGTTTACAAACATATAATTCTTTTCCAAGTTCTTCAAATCCTTTAGGTTGATGCATATAAATTTCTTCTTTCAAGTCACCATTTAAAAACACATTTTTAACATCCATTTGGTGAATCTCCCAACCATGTTGAGAAATTATAGCTAGAAGAACTCTAACAAGTAATCATTTTGGCAACATGAGAATAGCTTTCGACATAGTCCAAACTAAGTTTTTGAGTAAACCCCTAAAGAACTAATCCATCCTTGAATTTATCAATTTTACCAGGAGGAGTTATATTTAATTTTATATAACCATCTAGATTCTAAAATGTTTTTTTTAGATGGAAGAGGAACTAGTTCCCAAATATAATTCTCGAAAAGGGCATTGTATTAAACTTCCATATATGTAATCCATATTTCATCTACGTTTCCTTCTTCAAAATATTGTGTTTCAACCTCATAAGCGATTCACAATGCATGATAAGAATGTTAACTACGGGTCATTTTTCTCAAATCATTAGGTTAAGAGCTTAAAACCAGTTTTTGGCCCATTTAGAATCCTATATTGAGACAAGGATTAAGAATAATCCCCCTCAAGGTCTACATCCATTTGAAAGGAATGATAACCAAATCGTACCAAGCCAAGAACACAGATGCTAATCAAACACCATGATCTATAAGATGAAAGTAATTCACCAGAATAACTTTACATAAAACCTTTGCAAACAAATGAGAAGCAATATCATATATTATTATGGAACTCAATGCAATACATTGAGAATGGGCCTTGCTTAAATAGGTAAGGAATAACAATCTAAGAACCAGTCAAGGTCGTAGATCAAGCCATAAATCAAGGAAATAACTAGTCATCAAAGAACTAGTCAAGACCATAGATTTAGGAGAGAACTAGACATCAAGGATCTAGTCAATACCATAGATCAAGGAAAGAACTAGTCAATACCATAGATCAAGGAAAGAACTATACCTAACAACTAGATAATATCTCCTAATATCTAAATAAGATAAAAGAAATATCCACACACATAAGTGGGTGAGGATAAATACAATAAAGGTAAATAATGTACCTAGGTGAATATGAGCTAAGGTAAATACCTACTCTAACACCCCCTCAAGTGAAGCTAGGGGCAAAATAGAAGTGGCACGTCCAAAGTATGAGTCCTAAAGCAACTAGGCACGATGAGATACTCATGTACAATAACTGGGAAAAAGGGACACCACAAGGTACCCAAAACCAATAACAACAAAGTAAAGAGAGTAAAGACCCGCTCCAAGACATCCCAAGAAGCTCGGCTCAAAAAAATCGTACAAAGTGAAGAATTTTTGTGTGCACCATGGTCTCGAATCCACTACTCTATCAAAAACTCAAAAACAACTGACACTGGGTTTCACCAAAATAGCTCCATACAAGGAGACTGTCAGCGAGTGATGTCAAAAGTGTAAAAAAATACCAAACATAATTCGATCAACTACTAAAAATAGGTGTGCCATGTTCCAAGAATAAAAACTAGAGCAACAAGGCAAGGACACAAAATCTAGAGTGTCATGATCCAAGAAAAGCCAAGGTAACAAGGCAAGGACACAAAACCCGAAGAAGAAAGATCAGCACCACACCCTCCCATACTGCTGAATGGGTGGAGTGACACTACAAATCTATATGAGTTGTCAAAAAAACTACTCAAACACTGACAAACTAACACTAGAATGCACTGAATAGATCTCCCATAAGAGATACTATCAACATGCCAAAATTTTAGAAAATACAAATACAAAATCTCTCAACAAACAAGAGAGATACACTACACCTGCTAAAGAAAAATTCTCAAAACAAGAAGCATCACAATGCATAAGGTATAGAAAGTGGAGCAAGAGGCCGAATGGTGGAGGAGCCATGCCTATAGAGTCCTCTCAACGAATGCCTATGTTGCCTCCACGAGTGATCAGATATCCACCCCAAATCAACACGAATGGATGAAGAAGATGTTTGCATATGAATTGGTGCAAAATACACAATGGGTGTATGAAAAAGAACATCATAATGTGTGTCAAGTTGATCATATTTGACAGCTAAAATATCAAGTTTCTCAACCTTTGGGTGAATGTGTAGAACTCATGTGTTGCTCATGATCCTCAGAAAGAGTCGAGTGAACAAAAAAATGAGCTATGTCAATGTGTGATCCCAATGAAGTATCTACTCGAAAACTAATGTCATGATGAGAATTCCACTTAACATGTGGAATAGAGGAAACAATACCCTGTGAATTTTTGCCAATGAATTTGCTAGTGAGACCCATAGAACAGAGCATGCAAGAACTGAATGCAATGGTATGCTTCTCAAAAATCCATGCGGCGAAAGGAATAGGATACACAACATGTGGTATTGTAATAGGCACAGATGTGGAAGAGCATGCAATAACAAGCCTCATAGGTTTAGAAGCATCTAAAGTAGGTTCGAGCTCAAAGCGGCGAGATCAATGTCGGTGGGTACAAGAGCAACAAGCTGCAAGTGGACTAGGAGCATGGATATAGTTGTCCGCAATATCATGGTGATGTTGTAGGCTAACAAGTTTGTTCTGCAGGAGTGTATTATTATATCCTTATCGTGAATGAGTGATTGTAAAAGAGAATTTCACTTCTTGAGGGATCTATTTTCTTCCAAAAAATTTACAATATCCTTTTGAAGTCCACATACTTCATAGAAAAGCATATCATTCTCAAAATCCATGATAGGTACAAACTACAACTCCCAAAAAAATTAGGACGTCGAGCTCGGATGAAATTACATCCACGAGTTGATTACAACACTCCTCCATATTTGGAACTTTATAATTATAGTGCAAGTCTCAAAATAAATAAATTCAATGGAAAGAGCATGAAAAAACAACACTCAAAACCGAGTTACCGATCAAAAGTTACAAACTTTTTAATATTTTGTTCTCATTATTTATTTTAGTTTCCACTAAAACAAAGTAAATTGTTGTTGCCTTCACCACACAAATAAACAAATAAAATTAGAGGGGCTCAAGTTAAGCACCTACTAGTAGGAATCACAAGTTTTAAGCCCTCATATGACCATACCATATGACCAAGGGCTAAATATTTTAATGGGTACAAAATACGACCAAATCCCAAATATATGAATATAAAATTAATTTATTTGCAAAATAAAAATTACTGAGACGGATGTCAACAAAGCAATCTCCGGCTACGATAACATGAAAGAAACGATAACCGAGATCGTACAAGCCAAGAACAGATGTTAATCAAACACCATGATTTATAAGATGAAAGCAATTCGCGTAATAACTTTACATAAAACCTTTGCAAAACAAATGAGAAGCAATATCATATATTATTATGGAACTCAATGCAATACATTGAGAATGGGCCTTGCTTAAATAGGTAAGGAATAACAATCTAAGAACCAAGTCAAGGTCGTAGATCAAGCCATAAATCAAGTAAATAACTAGTCATCAAAGAACTAGTCAAGACAATAGATTTAGGAGAGAACTAGACATCAAGGATATAGTCAATACCATAGATCAAGGAAAGAACTATACCTAACAACTAGATAATATTTACTAATATCTAAATAAATAAAAAGAAATATCCACACACATAAGTGGGTGAGGATAAATACAATAAAGGTAAATAATGTACCTAGGTGAACATGAACTAAGGTAAATACCTACTCTAACATATATTAGTATAAGGTTTATTAGTTTCATGCAAACCAGTTTCCATATTGTCTAAGTAATCATAATTATCTAGAAAATCAGTTTGAGACTTAAGAGACTCGAGAAGAGGGAAGAGGGACATATTTTCAAAAAGGTTTCTCAAGAACATACACATTCCTATTTTCTAAAATCACATGCTTAACTAGATCATAGACTCTTAATCCTTTTTACCTGCATACCCAACATAAATGCAAGGGTAAGAAGTAGGATCAAGTTTTTTTATTTTAACTCTAGGAATGAGAAGGGACGCATGACTACCAAATATCTTAAAATAAGATATATCATGTTTTTTCTTAGTCCATAATTCATGAGGTGTGGTTTGATGTAAATATTTTATGGGAAATATATTAAGGATATGAATAAAAGTGTTCATTTGTTCATCCCAAAGAAATTCATGCACATTAGAAGCATGAAGCATGGTCTTAGCCATTTCTATGATGGTTCTATTCTTTCTTTCAGCTATGCCATTTTGCTAAGGAGAATATGGAGTTGTTAGCTCCCTTTGAATTCTACTAGATATAAAACTCATCAAACTTATTATTAACATACTCACCTCTATTATCATATATAATTTTTTTAAGTTTTAGATTGGCCATGTTCTCAACTAAGGCTTTAAACTTTTGAAACTTAGATAAGACATCGTACTTTTTCCTAATGTAATAATACTAAGTCATTCTTGAGAAATAATCAATAAAACTAACCAAATATAAAGAACCACCAAAATAAGGTACTTTCAAATGACCTCTAACATTACTATGAATTAACTCAAATAAGCAAGAGGATTTAGAATCATGGTGTTTTTGAAATGTTTATACATGTTGCTTATCATGCAAGAAACTTTCACAAGATTCATGATTTCATTTTATCTTAGGAATACCTACAACAAGGTTAAGGTGGGATATCTCAAATAAAATCCTAAAGGTTACATATATGTTGTCATGAAAATGTGCAACAAGGAAATTCCAAGTTTTCTTACATGACAACCACACCCTACTCGAAATTTTTTATCAAAAGTCATCATGAGTCCTCCTTCATATCACCCTAACCCCCAAGTTAGTCCTATCCCATCTCTATGAAGTAGTATCAAGTGTCGTGTCAATGTGTTATTATGTTATTTATGGTTACCCAGTCTTTCTAAGTTCTTACAAAGCAAGATCTGCGCAAGACAAGCTTTTTAACAATCTTGGGAAAGGCCTTTTTTAGATCTTCTTGAAGTTGGTGCACACACTCCAGAGTGGAATAGAAGGCATAAACTCATAAATTAGGTATACCATAGAGACAAGAACTTTTTTAAATCAGTTTTGGAATGTCTTGAGAGGTTTCACAAGTTTTGGAGTAGTTTCAGCAAAAGTGGATCTTGGAGGCCTAAGCAGTGCATAGTACGAAAACAACCCCTGAACTTCGGAAGTGATTACGGGAGATCTAGATTTGGGGAAAAAAAAATTCAGAAAGGTATTTCAGATCCATACGGGACAATAATATCATATTATTCACATCACCTAGGAAAATTACGTCCACATCCAGTTTTTTGCATTTTTAGCCTTAGATCTGAACAAATATCATATATTTTCAGTGATAAAATGGTAGAATAAACAACTAAAACCCCCACCATTGGATTTATAAGGTAATTTTTAGGCAAATTTATAGATAATTTCATCAAAAAACTCCTCCAAAATCTCAAGTTATGGTCCCAACATGTTAATTTTCTGAATTGGAAATCCAACCAATGGGAGAGTGGCACAATTTTTTTCACCAAGTGCACAAAATATTTGGTGCAAGTGGTGTGATAAAATTTTCCCCCTCCCATAGAATCCCCTAGACCCCAACGTGACCTCGTTAATCTCTTTTTCGCAATTCGAGCCCCATGCTCTTCATTTCCTAGCCCCCACTCGTGCAATCAAGCTTCGTAAAGTGGCTCGATTAGAATGGGGAACAATTTATTACAAAAGTACCTTGGTTTACTTGGTGCACAAAAGTGAGACTCATTCCCAACCTTCAAAATATACAAAAAATTATAATTGTTGTGTTGTTTCTTGTTACTTCCATTTTTCTTTCATGCACACACAAGTTTTCTCCAACTGTCAAATTATTATTCATTCATCCATTACCGCTACATCCGAACTTCTATAGCATCCTCTTGAAAATTTATCCAACATTCCATGCTTCTGCAATGAAATAAATCAACCATTCTGAACAAAATCCATGATCAAGAGTTGTCAAAAACCTACGGCACAAAAATGAAGAAACAATCATATCTCCCAAACCGTGCACCTGATCTCTGTGAAATTTTGGAAAGATATCCCTCATCTAGAGACCTTAGAGAAGAAAAAAAAATAAATCTCAGATACGGTCCATTTTTTTATGGCATCCTTTCAAAAATTTCTTCCCTATAGTGTCTTTTCATCATTTATCATCAAACCATGAAGCGAATTGAGCCAAGAATATGAACAAAGACCGAAGAGAAAAAACCCAAAAATAATCTGTAATTTTTTTGTGAATATGAAATAGTGATTTTCAAATTCTAAAAATATCAAGTGTCATTGGTTCACACTTTCCATTTTTAGTAAGTTTCCAAAAACAGTAAAACTCTCCATAATGAAAACGATGAAAATCATGCCAATGAAAAACTAGGGCATGTAGGTCGAAGAAAAAAAAAGAAAAAGTAAAAAGAAATTTTAAAAAAATGGAAAGTGCTTAGAATTGACCCCAAAACATCTGAAAATATGTTTGGAATGTGAGAAAAACCCATCGGTGAAATGACAAGGCCAAAAAAGCAACTTTGCCCAAAAATAGCAGCTCTTAGGACCAGTTTCCCAAAATAGCGACTTTCGAGTTCCAATTGCAGAAATTTTTACCATCTTCATAGTAAGTTATATCATTGATTTTTTCATCCCATGGGATTACAATTTTATTCAAGCCTCAAACAAAGCATTGATAACTTCATAATTGTCTTGGAAGCATCGTCCTGAATTAAAGTGTGCTCGAAGTAATGTTAGGCATTGCGAGGCACAGTGAGATGAATTCATCTTCATCCTCTCGAGAGATTGGGTGATTCAAAATGATTTCGTCACATATTCTAATGAATTTCAGTGGCTAATCAACGGCATCGAGGAGGATCATCATGAGTAGTGCTCGTGTCTGTCTTGAGCTCACATTGAGAAGTCCTGAAACAATTTTTCTCAACACTCATTTCGTGACCCGAGATTTCTAAGCGTTGTGTAAAAGGAATTAAAATATAACCATCATTCATGGAGATAAAATTTTCAATATTTTGGATGAGTACAATAGTGTGGTTATGTAGCAAAAGTCATTGGATATCGGTTTCTTTCCTCAAACTTCTTCAAAATGGACCTTAGCGAGAAACACCTGCGGTCATCAAAGTGATCATTCAAAAAGTGTTTTTAAACACTTTGTTCAAGGTGTCCATGTATCATTTGAAGGAATTTTATCATGGTATAAAAATTTCAAAGATCCATAGTTCACCACATCGGGCCATTTCATCAAATCAATCAGACAACGAGGCGAAGGAGGTGAGACATCATTTGTTTCAACATTCCTTCTTCCCTTCTCTCTCCATTATCCCTCCTCTTCTCTGCCCCCTTCTTTCTAATCCTTCATTGTGTGTAATCATCATAGTTTATCTCATTCATTAAAGTGACCTTAAAAATTTGAATTTTAAAAGTCCCTTTGATTTATAAAAATGGAACTTAATTTCCTAGATCTTAGGAATGTGAAAAGCCATGAGTTGAATGAGATAATAAAGGGGCATGTGGAGGGTATATGGAGAGTTGTTTCTTGATCTATATAATGTAATGGCATACTCTTGCTTAGGGTTGTCAATTTTGTGCACTCAAGAGAGAGATCAATTGAGCAATACAAGAGAGATAGCATTCTTCCACTTTCCTTCACCATTTTTCCTCCATTTCTAGCATTGTACAACTTGATGAAAATGTCAATAAATAAAGGGATTGTTTATTTTCATGACTCATGAATGTGTGCAAATTTTTGTGCATGGTTTCCTCAATCATTGGCATAATAATATTTTGGTTTCTTTCTAATTAATTATGAATGTGAACTTTCTAATCAACCCTGGAGAGAATCTGATTTTCTACTCACAGAGTTGGTTTTCCTTGTCTAATTTCTCACACGTTTTTTCCTACAATTTAGTAAAATCTTCCCTTACAATTCCTTGTAAGCATTTTCCATGGGTACATTGGAGTGTACCTATTGGATCCCCGGCCTCATGGCCAAAAAAATTCTTATTTCTGTCATTCATAATAAAGTGGAGTTGCACCACCCAAGCAGAGGGACATAGAGTCTCAGAGCGTTGGCAAGAAATCCACAAATTTATCCCCGAAAATTTTTCCGCCAACATTATTTGGTGCCCACCCTGGGGTAGACTTGGAAACAATAGGCACTCAAAATATGATCACAAGATCCAAAATCCAAAAAAAAAAAAATTCTAAAAATCCACAAAATTAAAAAAAAAAAAAATGTTGGAAGTCTAGTGTTGAAAGACACACTGTTGATTTTTTCAAGTGACCTTTTATATTCCACAATGTCTTTTCATATTCCCATTCTAATATTTTCCAAAATTTGGTGAAAGGAGATACACCAGGTTGAATAGATCAAAGGGAGCTATTGTTTCCACTTTTGAGGCTTTACAAAATCAATGAGAACAAATTAGAGACAATCCTTATTTCTTCTCTCAAGCCTCATCCCCATTTGGTTCTTTAATTAGGTAACCTAGTAATCCCATTCAAACTCATGTTGATACTCCCCCTACAAATTCTCCCATATTTCAACCGCTATTGAGCATTGAGTTTCCTAATCAAAAATAACAAGAACTAGAAGAATAATTGGGAGAAGAAGTTTCTAAAGTAAAGCCAAAGCGAAACAAAAATAACAATGGCAGATGAAGTAGAAAGATATCAACCCATTATTCCATGGAGAAGAAATACAGGTCCACTTTCTCTTTAACCCCCTCTTCACGATCTACCAATAGGTTCTCGTAAGAAATTTCCAAAATTCAAAGGCGACGGCACACAAAATCCTGAAGAAAACATCGTTGCTTTCACCACATCATGCATAACTCTTAGAGTCACACATGAAGATGTTGTAGTAACGTTGTTCATGGAATCTCTGTAAGAAAAAGTAACATAATGGTTTTACCTCTTGCCCACTAAATAAATCACTCGTTGGAATGATATCAAGTCCAAGTTTGAAGAAATATTCAGATTTACTTAGGATTGTCAAGATCTCCTTATTCAAGTGGAACAAATAAAGAAATGAGAAAATTAAACTATGAGAGACTTCGTGGCTTGTTTCGATCGGTTGCTCGAGAAAGATACTAGAAGAATATTCACCATGTCGATAAAAATGTCAAGAGATTATTCATTAATGCTCAATCATTGAAGGTAGGATTTTTCCTATGAATAGTTCAACCAAGGAATATTGAAGAATCCCAAATAATGGCCATTGAACTTGATGATGATCTCATCCTATCTGGAAAGATCAAGAACCCTTCAAAGGGTAAGGCTCAACATCCTAGAGATGAGAGAACTGATCCATTTCTACAGAAATTGGAAAATGAAATGGCATCATTGAAGAGGGAAATTTTCCAATGAGGATCTCATCAAAGTTCAAGAAAAAATAAGATTATTGGAGCACCCCGAAGGCTTGCATTGGAGGCCCCACCTGTCAATGTAAGTTGTAGGATTCAAGAAGATGAAGAAGATCTTGAACAAGAAGGCATAGATGATGATTTTCTAGAAGTTGAGGTAGTAGAGAATGAGACACAAATTATATTTTATGAGTACTCCAGAGGTGATGAAGATGAAGACTCGAGATGAACCTAGTCTCTCATGTGGTGTTCACCCATTCCTAGTCTAAGAAAGGAGCTTCTTCCTCCACTATTGTAAAAATAAAAATATTGAAGATCCTCTGTGACGACTCTACAAAATAAAATAATAAGTCAAGAGTCTCCTCTTCCACCTTGCATGGAGTCCACATTGGAGAAACCTAATCCTTCCATAAGTGGGAGGTCACCCATAATTTTAAGTAAGTCTTCCAATGCTTCTTCTCAGTTCTAAATCTAAATCTACTCCTGTAAAATCTAGTTCTTCAAATTTCCTAGTGTACCTTTCAAAATACCTATATTACCTAAACATCTACCCCTACTTCCAAACCTATCCCAACTCTAAAATAAGTCCCTTCATCCCCCTTGTCTACATATGATCCTTTTGACTTCGTAGAATATGCGAAAAAGAACCAAAGTGCAGATTACTGAAACTAAATATTTGTGGACTCACCCGAACAATTTGAGAGATTTGTTGATATATCAGGAGTGGTAGTTTAACACCCAATGTTGTAACTCCTAGTTCTAAAGGAATACTACCAAACCCACCTATGCCTCCATCATAGAACATGTTTGTATTTGAGTGCATCAAATACCGATAAGGTCAATCCTTTCTATGTCTCCCTTCTCATTGGAGAATATGTATTAAACAATTACATCATAGATTTTGGTGCCTCTGAAAATGTAATGCCTGTAAAGGTTCCAAATCTCTCAAACTCACCATGACTCATCTTGGTGGCTCTTGTTACTCCATGGAGTCAAAAGAGGTCCCACTTGTAGGGAAGGTCAAAGATGCACAGGTGGCTCTGCCAAATTTCCGGACAATAAGGTTTCAATGATGATTTTAGTAGCATACATTCCAAATTCATTTGGAATGTTGCTAAGTAGGAGTTTCTATCAAAATTGGGGGTAAGATCTAGATGAACTGGTCTTCGCAACCATCCCGGTTAAGGAGACATGGAAAAATTTCTTCCAGAAAAGAAGATGAGGTACACGGTGTAAAAATCAGGAAATCCAAGAGCCAACATTTTGTACCAAAACAAGTAGGAGGATGAATATTTTCATAACAACTGAAGAGGAGGATGAGATTCCCATCTTTATAGGACCAAGTATCTCTTCCCAAAGGGGTATGGATCTTGAAGAAGCATTGAGGAACTTTGAGTTACAAGAGGATAGACCTAAGTTGTTGGATGATGATGCAAGCCAAGAAGAAGAGGAAATGGTTCTTGATGATTTACAAATGGAGAAACCAGCTTGTACACTTACCCATGAAGAGGATATGTTCTCATTCCCATTTGGAGATGAAGATTCTCTTGATCATGTCATTCATGAAGAGAAAATACCAACTTATGTTGATCCGATGAAAGGTTTGAAAGAATGGTCTGTGTAAGAACTTCTAAGAGCCGAAAGAAAGAAAAAAAGACCTTGAGCTCAGTCTCAAACTCCTGATGCAAGCTATGGATCTACAAGACAAGCATGAATATGATCCAGATTCTCAATTGATGCAAAGGATGATCACAATGAAATAGATCAAGGTGAAGAACCCAATGTTCCTCCTAAGCCAATGGTTGATGAATACAACGATGAAATGGAATTATTTTCTTTCCCATTTGAAGAAGACTCTTTCCATGATGAAAAATCTTAAATAAAGGGTGTTGAGGTCATTGAAGATGAAGATCCCCTTGAAAATGAGTAGTGGAATGTAATAAGCTTTAGGGAAAGGAAGTAACCCCTCCAGATAGTTTCCTTGAGCTTCAAAATGAAGATTATTTGAAGGTGTACAAAGATGAGTTGTAGGAAGTAACAAAGGAGAACTTCATGCAAGAAATCTTGGATGTGGTAGAAAGTGTGGAAGATCTTGAGCTAATTCTTGATCTCTTATCTCATGTTATGGCCATACAAGAAAAGTATGAGGTTACTTCTAATCCTCCAGTCAATATTCAAGCACCTCATAGTGGAGTAGAGCGAAAAGATAGATCTGAGGTTTCTCATGGAAAAGAGGTCAATAAGCATAGACCTGGGAAAGAAAATAACTCAGAATATTCAAGAAATTTGAATGAAAATCAGCCTAGGGAAGCGATGGGATGCTAAATGAAGAATCAGTAATGTGGGTAAGCACGAAAGGCAACTAGCGCTATGAAATTGATTTCAAAGGAAATTAAGGCAATGGACTTTCTGAGCGAAGGTCTAAGCATCAAGAAGCTCATGTAGGCTCACTCCTACCAAGTACATAAAAATTGTGAAAGCACTGGCTTTCATAAATAGTTAAGGAGAGGAGGCTACTTTCTTGAACCAGTCAATGGATTTGTGGAACAACATCACGAGTGTTTCCTACTTAGAGGTAACCTCTGAGAAGAGAAGAGTGCTACAGTGAAAGTGGGTTGTCCCCTACCTTATACTATAGGTGATTTAATTTTTTTTTTCTTTTTCCCTTGGTGTGGTGTGTTTCCCTTATGTTTTGTGGTGTGTTTACTTTTCATACATGTGTCTTTGTGTGTGTGTGTTGTCCCTTTCTGTCTATCTCTTGCAAGTTGTGTGTGTTCTGCAAGGCCCAATGGATAAGGCACTAGTCAAATGTTATGAACGGATATTATGGAGTTCTCATGTGATGTCCTCATTGTGCTCAATCCATGACATGTCCCCAAGCTAGAGCCAATTGTTGTCATGCAAATGTGTAACAAGGAAATTCCCAATTTTCTGGCATGACAACCATACCCTACTCAAAAAATTTGATCAAAAGTCATCCTAAGTCCTCCTTCATATCACCCTAACCCCGAGTCAGTCCTATCCCATCTCTATGAAGAAGTCTCAAGTGTCATGTCAATTTTTTCTTAGGTTATTTAGGGTTACCTAGTCTTTCCAAGTTCTTACAAAGCAAGATCTACCAAGACAAGCTTTTAGCAATCTTGGGAAAGGCCATTTTCTGATCTTCTTGAAGCTAGTGCACACCCCCATAGTGGAAAAGAAGGCCTAAAATAATCAAGGAGTCATACCAGAGAGACGAGAACATTTTTCAATCATTTTTGGAAGGTTTTGAGAGGTTTCACAAGTTTTGGAGCAGTTTCAACAAAAGTGGGTCTTGGAGGCCTAAGCAGTGCATAGTGCAAAAACAGCCCCTGAGCTTTAGAAGATTTCTAAGAGCTCCAAAAGGATTTAGGGTAAAAAAATATCATTATAAATTTATTTCAGATCCTAGGGGATGGTAAATTAAATTTTCACAACACCTAGGCGCATTATGTCCACAACCTTTTTTACATGCATAACTTTGGATCCTAAACAAAATCAAATTTTTAGGGTGAAAATGGAAGAATAAAGAGCTTATACCCTAAATATTGGATTAATAAGGTCATTTTTAGGTGGAATCATATAAAATTTCATCAAAAACTCCTCCGAAATCTCAATATATGGTCCCGACATGTGGCTCCCCAAGGTAAACCTCGGAAGTTAGTCAATTTTTTGGTTGGAAATCCAACCAATGGGAGAGTGGCACACTTTTTTACACCAAGAACAAAAAATATTTGGTTCAAATGGTGCAATAAAATGTTCCCCCCTCCCATTTATCCCCTATACCCCAGCGTGACCTCAGTTAAGCTCTTTTTACTAGTTTGAGTCACCCCATGCTTCATTTCCCAACCCCGCTTGTGTGTAATCAATCTCCACCAAGTGGCCCAATCAGAATGGGGGAAAAAAATTGCACCAAGCCCTTATTTCACTTGGTGCACAAAATTGCAACTCATTCCCAACCTTCAAAATATGTAAAAAATCTAATTGTCGTGTTTCTTCCATTTTTCCTACACACATGCACAGGTTTTCTCCAACTTCCATATTATTCTTCATTCCTCCATTTTACTACATCCATACCTTCCATAGCATCCTCTCCATCATTCCATGTTGCTACAATGAAATAAATCAACCCTTATGAGAAAAATCCATGATCAAGAGATGTCGGAAAACCTAGGGCACAAAAATGAAGAAACAATCATATCTTCGCACCCAATCTCTGTGAAATTTTAGGAAAATCTCCCTCATCCACGTGCCTTGGAGAAGAAAAAATATAAATCTCAGATACAATCCATTTTTTTAATGGAATCCTTTCAAAAATTTCTTCCCTAGAGAATATTTTCATCATTTATCATCAAACCGTGAAGCAAATTAAGCCAAGAATCTGAACAAAGACCGAAGAGCAAAAACCCAGAAAAATATGCAATTTTCTCGTCAATCCGACATAGTGATTTTCAATTTCCTTTGGTTTGCTAGTTCACACTTTCCATTTTTAGTAAGTTTCTAAAAATGGAAAAACTCTCCATAAGGAAGAACAATGAAAATCACGCCAACTGAAAACTAGGGCACATGGGTCGAAAAAAAAAAATCAAAAAAAAAAAGCAAAAAAACAACTTTCCAAAAATGGAAAGTATTTGAATTGACCCCAATACATCTGCAAACATGTTTGTAATGTGAGATAAACCCCTCAGTGAAATGACAAGGCCAAAAAAATCAACCTACCCAAAATAGCAGCTCCTGGGACCCAATTTCAAAAAATAGCAATTTTCAATTCCAATTATAGAAAGTTTGCTACCATCTCATAGTAACTTATATCATTGTTTTTTTCATCCTCGTGGGATTAAAATATGATTCCAAGGCTCAAAAGAGAGCATTGATAACTTCATATTGGTCTTGGAAGCATCATCTTGAATTCAAGTGTGCTTAGAAGTAATGTAAAGCATCGCAAGGCACAACAAATGAATTCATCTTCATCACTCAGAGAGTTGGGTGATTCAAAATGATTTTTTCAAAGATTTCAATGAATTTAGTGGCTCATCAATCAGGTATTAAGGAGGATCATCGTGAGCAGTGCTCGTGTCCATCTTGAGCTCACATTGAGAAGTCTTGAAATAGTGTTTCTCAACACTCATTTTGTGACCCGAGATGTCCGAGCATCTGTAAAAGGAGTTAAAATGTGGTCATCATTCATGGAGATAAATTTTTCAATCTTTCTGATGAGTACAATATTATGGTTATGTAGCATAATTCATCATATAATGTTTCTATCATTCAAACTTCTTCGGAATGGACCTCAGCGAGCAACACTTGTGGTCACCAAAGTGATCATTCAACAATGTTTTTAAACACTCAATTTAAGGTGTTCATGTATCATCTAAGGAATTTTATCATGGTATAAAAATTTCAAAGATCTAGAGTTCACTACATCGGGCCATTTCATCAAATCAGTCAAACAACGAAGCAAAGGAGGTGACACATCATCTTTTCAACATTCCTTCTTCCTTCTCTCTCTCCATTATCCCTCCTCTTCTCTCCCCCCTTCTTTCTAATCCTTTGTTGTGTGTAATCATGATATTTTTTCTCATTCATTAAAGTGACCTTACAAATTTGAATTGTAAAAGTCCCTTTGATTTATAAAAAGGGAACTTAATTTCCTAGATCCTAGGAAGGTGAAAAGTCACGAGTTGAATGAGACAATAAAGGGTCATGTGGGGGGTAGATGAAGAGTTTTTCTTGATCTATATAATGTAATGGAATAATATTTCTTAGGGGTTTTCAATTTTGTACACTCAAGAGAGAGATCAATTGAGAAATACAAGAGAGATAGCATTCTTCCACTTTCCTTCACCATTTTTCCTCCATTTCTAGCATTGTACAACTTGATAAAAATGTAAATAAAGAAAGGGATTGTTTCTTTTCATGACTCATGAATGTGTGCAACTTTGTGTGCATGGTTTCCTCTAGTCGTTGGCATAATAATCTTTTTGTTTCTTTCTAATTAATTGTGAATGTGAACTTTCTAATCAACCCTGGCAAGAATCTGATTTTCTACTCGCAGAGTTGGTTTTCCTTATCTAATTTCTCACTCCCCTTTCCCCACACTTCAGCAAATTATTCCCTTACAATTCCTTGTAAGAATTTTCTAGGGTACAATGGAGTGTACTTGTTAGATCCCCAGCCTCTTGGCCAACCACATATTTTCCATTTCCATCATTCACAATAAAGTGGAGTTGCACCACCCAAGCAGAGGGACCTAGATTCTCAAAGCATTGGAAAAAAATCCAAAAAAATTCACCCAACAAATTTTCTCACAAAAAATGCCCAAGCCTTTCATGTTATAATTAAACAACATTACAAGAATATGTGGAAATACAATATTCAATAAAAAAATCCATCAAAAAGTGCAATCCATTCTTTTGTAAACCAGCAACAATTACTTTACTAAGATCATTATTAACATACCATGTATCTTGTGATAACACAACTTTACAATCATCTTTAGTTAATTATGAACAAGATAAAAGGTTCTTCTTTAAGTTAGAAAAAAATAACACATTTATAATTATTCTATTTGTTAACTTAACACTTGAAAACATTCATACTTGATGACAGAGTTATCTCCTAGGTAAATATTCTCATGGCACTCAACAACATCATGAAGAATATCATGCATATATGTCATTTGTTTAGATGCACAAATACCAAGGATCCATTCACGACATTAGAGGATGTGATGTAGGATCATCCTCACATGACAAAAACAAAGGAAAATTTTCACTTAATCATGGTTGAAGAGGTCATATTAAAGGTACAAAAGCATGCTCAAGTCATGAAGAGGGGTTTTATGGAGTATCAAAGCTTGAAACTTCAAATTCATTCTTTCCCTCCAAAAGGATATTCAAATTTCCAAAGTATGTAAATGAGTCTAATGAGCTCATAAAATTAATAAAGGAGGTCTTAATGAATACACAGGAGTTATTAGATGACTAGGACATGTTGAGTAGGTCCTACTAGGAATGTATGAGTCAAGAGAATGTTAGAAATGTTATAAAATACTCCATTATGTGTATGGACATGAGGGTATGTGCAGAGTCATCCAAAGTTAATTACATTTTCTCAAGAAAGGGGTTACAAAAATAAATTTTTATTCTAGTCATGGGGTTAATTTCCTCCAAGAGGAGGTTATAAGGCGGGAATAGTGGATTCCTCGGGAGGAGTAATAAAGAATATAAGAAGCAAGGAAGATCTACATTTTTGTATGAAGCATAGTTATATGCATGTAAAGCTTTTTTTTTAATATTTAATCTTCTTGAATGAATCTTGTTTGATTTTATGAAGTAATGACTGGTTATTCTATCATAATTTCATTAAGGGTATGTGAAGATCATCTTGGAAAGGTTTAAAATATTAATACTATAATTTCCCTGTTCTAAGTTAGTATGAATAAATTTTAAGATTGTATGGAGGAATTCATAAAAGTAAGTATTGTAAGCACTTTAGTGCATTTAAAAGTGAATTAACGTGATAAGGTATGTGTGGGATGTCATTTCTTGATCTAGAAGTTTCTTTAGTTGGCATACTCCATTATCCCCTTTTTCTATGTTGGATAAGTCATAAACAAGAACATTGTGATTGTGCATTCCTAGTTTTGGAAAATATTGATCTTAAATTTACCTCCTTGATGTATGGGATTCATTCTCCTTTATGAATAATTCATGTAATTATAGGTTGACAATGATCTAAAGAGTAAAAGGTTGAATCATGCAAGATAACTCTTTAGAAAGGTTGAATCTTGACATGTGATCACGATGCCTATATGAAGGAAACAAGTCATCAAAAGATTTTTATAGGGCACAAGTTTTCTTGAAGCCCTATTGTTAACATAATCATGTAGATAAACTCCTAACAAAGCTTCACTAACAATTTAGATCCTTGATAATAATAATTTCTCATTTTATAAGCTCATATAACTCTAAGGCCTAAAGAGTGCTAGTTAGGGTTTAGAACGAAAAGGGCAATTAAAACCTCGCCATGTGGAATTCTACTTTTCATTTGAAATAAACATCCTAGACTTGGTCTACTATCATATTCAAGAATATTTTTATGTTTTCATTGGTGGAATTTTAAGATTTTCATAATAGTTTAGGAAGGGAAACAGTGAACTTAGGGGAAGACCTAAATACTAGGAAAAATTAACAAAGGAAGTCATATTTTCATTGGAATTAAGACACACAACTTCACATGCCTCTAGAGGTCAATAATGGGTCCTCGGGATGCTTGATTTCATGTTTGGGAAGTGCTTGAATATAAATTTAGAGGAGTTACAGGACTTCCCAGGGCTAGTTAGTCCTTTTAAGACTAAATTGAAAAAGGTGAAATAAGGAGAGTTTAGTAAAGAGCTAAGCCATATAATTTTGAAAACATACAGTAGTAGTGAAATTCCCTCGTGAATTTGATATTCTAGTGTGGGTGGCTCCAAAATCCCATTTGTATGAGTTGAGCAAATATCCTTGTCTTAAGGTCAAATAGGCAGTTTTGGTGCAAAGGAGAGTGTTATTGTGCTTGGGGTTGGGTGAACTCATTTTTAGTGGGAATATACCAGTGGTTTGAAGTGTGTATGAGTAGGGGAAGGTGATAAAAATAATGAAGTAGGCTTAGAGGTCAAAGTTTCATTCAGGACAAGGAGTTAAGAAACTAGAAATTGATCAAATTGGTGAGAGTGGGTATGAGATTAGTTTCCTTTATCTTGAGTTATTTGAAATGATTCTTAGTAGTGATATGAGAATGATGGCGTAGAGGATTCTAAGTTTAACGACATATAGGTTTATATTTTTAGTGTTACAAATGTTAAGCCTTTTAAGCTTGTGTTGGTTCTCCTAGTAGAGCTAAAGTGAAATAAGTTCTTTAGAAACCTTCTTATGGATTTGAATATATCATTGATAATATATTTTGACTACATAATTTTGGCATCGAGTGTGGTTATCTTCTTAAAGATGTTTTGATAATTGAAATTTGATCATTTTTTGGTTAACAAGTGAATTTTTCAAGTGTGTGTATGAAGATTGATAGGTTGGAAGAATGGAAAAGAAAGAAGAATGAAAGGAGTGGAAAGAGGCTGAGAAGAGAGAGTGAATACACCAACAGACTAGGTGTTAATCCTATGTGAGGTATAATGAGAGACACAAGAAAAGAACTTTCTTGAGAAGAGATAGAAAAGTGAGTGAGAAGAAGAATAAAAATATATATGGTTATAGAAGAGTTGATGATAAAGTTGGTCAATTTGATTATCCACATGAAAAGAGAAAAAGAAGAGAGAGAGAGAGAGAGAGAGAGAGAGGAAAGAGGAAAATATGAAGAAAAGAGAGATGTGGTTTTAGCAGGAGATCATAAATTTGAAACAAGATATAGAGCAGCTGATAATTCACATTAAAAGAGAGAGAGAAGAACAACAACAATAAACAAGGATTTAATTTGTATTGAGAAAGAGAGAAAAATGGCCAATCAGTTTGTTTGTGTAAAGGGGAAAAAGAATCCAAAGTTGAAGACAATAATCAAACAAGAGGAAAGAAGACAGAAAAAATGGAGAATATGATGAAAATATAAGAAGAAGAAGAGATTAAAAAGATAGTGCAAGTAGAGGACAAGAATTTTTGGCTTCTCTTAAGATGGGTGAATATGATTATGACATAGTTCATAAAATGGTAGAAAAAGAAGAGTTCCAAGAGAACCGGTATGAAGAAATGGCATGGAAAGAATAATTTTTAGGGGTAGCCAAGCCTTAAAACTTTAATTCTAAAATTATGTCCAAGTGTGTGATTATTGGTATGGAAAACGAACTTAATATGAATGAGGATGAAATCAATAATATAATACACCAATAACAACAAATGAGAGGTGAAGAAGTGGTGATACAAGAAAGTGAGTTTGTTTGTGAAATTATTGAACAATTGGAGATGGAGATATCAGCCTTAGAGCATGCCATGCGCAGGAGAGAAAACATGTTAAGAAGATAATGAAATCAATCTAAAGGAAGAGGAACAACAACATGATACAATGATGAATGAGAGAAAACAAGCAATGACACAAGAATATGAATATTATAGTAAAGAAAAATATGAATGAAAAATGGGTGAGACCTATGAAGAGATGAAGGGGATGCTGAAATATTAAGGAGCATATATGTTTTTTGTTGTTATGTTTGTTCATGCAGGTACTGTGAATGAAAGATTGAAAATGATGAAGACAAAGGTGGAGATCAATAATAAATAAAGAAATGTCAAGGAAAATGCTAGTCAAAGGAACACTATATGGGACCCAAGAGGTCTTAAGGTAAGAAAGGACAGTGATAATGAAGAAGGAATACTAAAGGCAAGAAAAAAATGAAGACTCGGTTAGAAACTCGGTTGTGTAAACATGGTACATGAAGGATTTTCTCCACCTTGGGAGTATGATGCAGGAGCATCATCAAAGGACAAAAACAAAAGAAAATTTTCACTTAATCATGGTTGAAGAGGTCAGATTAAAGTTACAAAATCATGCTCAAGTCATGAAGAGGGGTTTTATGGAGTATCAAAGCTTGAAACTTCAAATTCGAGTCTTTCCTCCAAAAGGACATTCAAATTTCCAAAGTATGTAAATGAGTCTAATGAGCTTGTAAAGTGACTAAAGGAGATCTTAGTGGATACAAAGGATTTATTAGATGACTAGGACATGTTGAGTAGGTCCTACTATGAATTTATGAGTCAAGAGAATTTCAAAATGTTATAAAATATTCCATTATGTGTATGGACATGAGGGTATGTGCATAGTCATCCAAAGTTAATTACGTTTTCTCAAGAAAGGGGTCACAAAAATAAATTTTTATTCTATTCATGGGGGTTAGTTTCCTCCAAGATGAGGTTATAAGGTGGGAATAGTGGATTCCTCGAGGAGGAGTAATAAAGAATATAAGAAGCGGGGAAGATCTCGCATTTTTGTATGAAGCATAGTTATATGCATGTAAAGCTCTATTTTTAATATTTAATCTTCTTAAATGAATCTTGTTTGATTGTTTGAAGTAATGAATGGTTCTTCTCGATAATTCCAAGGATGTTATTTTAATATCATCTTGGAAAGGTTTAAAATATTGATACTATGGTTACCCTTTTCTAAGTTAGTATAAAGAAATTTTAAGATTGTATGGAGGAATGAATAAAAGTAATAGTCTTGTAAGCAATTTAGTGCATTTAAAAGTAGATTCACATGAGAAGGTACGTGTGGGATGTGATTTCTGATCTAGAAGGGTCTTTAGTTGGCATACTCCATTATCCCCTTTTCCTATGTTGGATAAGTCATAAACAAGAACACTTTGTGATTGTGCATTCCCATTTTTAGAAAATATTGATCTTATATTTACCTTCTTCATGTATGGAATGCATTTTCCTTTATGAATAATTCATGTGATTATAGAGTGAAAATTATCTAAAGAGTAAAAGGATAAATCAGGCAAGAAAAATCTTATGGAATTGTGAATCTTGACATGTGATAATGATGTCTACAAATAAGAAACAAGTGATCGAGAGATTTGTATATTGCATGAGGTTTTTTTGAAGCCATACTGTTAACATAATCATCTAGATAAACTCCCAAAAAAAATTCAGTAACAATTTAGAGCCTTGATAATAATAATTTCTCATTTTATAAGTTCATATAGCTTCTCGGGACTGTCGCTAAGTGCTAGTTAGGGTTTAGAACAAAAAAGTGTGATAAAAACCTCACCAAGTGGAATTTTTCTTTGAAATTTGGAACAAACATCCTATACCTTGTCTACTATCAGATTCAAGAAGATTTTTAGGTTTTCATTTGTGGAATTTTAATATTTTCATAGCAATCTAGAAAGGGAAACAATGAACTCGGGGAAGACCTAAATACTAGGACAAATTAACAAAGGAATTCATATTTTTCCTTAGAGTTAAGACTCACAATTTCACATGCCTCTAGAGATCAATAATGGGTCCTCGGAATGCTTGATTTCAAGTCCGGGAAGTGCTTGAATGGAAATTTAGAGGAGTTGTGAGACTACCTCAAAGGCTAGTTAGTCCTTCTAAGGCTAAATTGTAAAAGGTGAAATAAGGAGAGTTGAATAAAGAATTCAGCCCTAGAATTTTACAAATATACCAGTGGTAATGAAAGGTCCCTAGTGAATATGATAGTCCAGTGTGGGTGGTTCTATAAACCCATTTTCATGAGTTGATAAAATATCCTTGTATTAAGGGGAAATATGTAGTTTTGGTGCAAAGGAGGCTATCATTGTGCTTCGGGTTAGGTGAACTCATTTTTAGTGGGCATATAACGGTGGTTTGAAGTGTGTATGATTAGGGAAGGTGATAAAAACAATGAAGTAAGCTCGAGAGGTAAAATTTTCATTCCAAGACAAAGAGTTAAGAAACTAGAAATTGATCAAATTGGTGAGAGTGGGTATGAGATTAGTTTCCTTTATCTTGATTTCTTTGACAGGATTCTTAGCAGTGATAGGAGAATGATATGGTAGAGGATTCGAGGTTGATGGCATCCAAGGTTATATTTGTCATTGTTACAAATTTTAAGCCTTTTAAGCTTGTGTTGGTCCTCTGGCAGAGCTAGAGTGAAATAAGTTTCTAGAAACCTTCTTGTGGAGTTGAATATATCATTGATAATATAGTTTGATTGCATCAAGATGAAATTATAGTATAAAGAGCAATATATAGCTCAAAGCATTATTGGCTTGGTTATTAGTATGACTCTGGTTTTTATTGTTGTTCTTATTTTTGATATTGTTATGTTACTTGTTAGCATGACAATTATTTGCTTTATGACCAAATTTACAACAATTGTTACAAGTGCCATCAAACTTTAATTTAAACTTCTTATTATTCTTATTGTTATTAAGTTTAAACTTGTATCTAAAGTTTTATTGCATATTTGTATTGTTATTATTCTAAATTTTAGAAGTCGGCCTTGAGAGAACAATGCCTAAGAGGCATTCTCTTTGGACTAAAATTTCTTCATGAAACTTTCTTCTGAATAATAAGAGAAGACAAGGCGTATAAATTAGGTAAATCATATTCATATTGATTTTTAGAATTCAGAATAGACATGAAGTTTCTAAAATTTGTGTGAATGTTAATTTGAATAATAAAGTAAAACAACTTATCATGAAACAATTCACAATTACATCCATCTAATTGAGCTTTAATATCCTTAATTTTAGCTAGGTAATTAACAATATTTTCATCAAATTTCATAGGGGTTGTAAACAATTCCATGATTAACTTAATTATTTTGGAGAGGAGGTTACCTTCATGCACACTTACACGTATATCCAAACATCACTAGGAGACTCCATATGTCCTATATGTAGCAAAAACTCATCCTTGATGTTTTGCAATACGATTGACATGGACTCTTGGGATTTTTGAGAGAAAACACTTAATTTCTCAGGAGTATCTTATCTCCTAATGGTTTTCTTCTCAACACCATTAACTAAATCCCATATCTTTCTATCCATAAGGATAGTCTTAATCCTAATTCTCCAAATACTGTAGTTGGTTCCTTTAAAAATTTGAGAATTATCTATGGAAAAACATGAATAACTATCCATTTTTAAATAAAACTTAGAAAATTTTGAAAAACATAATGTTATGTGGGTTTTCGAAATTACAGAGATCTACGGTACTAAGGAATAGTACAGTAATGGACTAAAACTCAAATAAAATAACTTGTAACTTGATGGAAACACCCAAAGTTATAACACAAATAAGAAGAATTTTAGAACACAAATAACCATCCATGAGGGGCCACAAGGCATTAAGAAAAATATATGGAATTTTAAAAAAATTAACGAGTCACGGTACACTAAAAAAAGTGTTATACGGGTTTTAGTATTCCGCATAAAATATAGCTAAAAGCCACGGAATAGAGGAAAGAGAAACACTATAATTCCACGGAGAAAAGGAAATTTTCAAAGCAAAAGGATACCTTCAAAAGAATATGTGAATCATGAGAAACATCTTGTGAAGGTCTACAATGAATCGTGCACAAGAATAAAATGCTCGAAGAAGTTTTGAATTTGTAGTATCTTGAAAATTTCAAAAATAGAGTTTCGTAGATTTCTCAAATTTTTAGTGATCTTTGGATAGGAATAAATGAAACAAGCCACAAAACAATAAGAACGTGGTTCATGGGAAAACAAGTGAACCAGAGAACAAGGAATACCACAGAGTAAAGAAATCCAAGTAACAAGAGAATGTAAGCCACGAAAGACTAAGGAAATATGTGCAACACTTGAAAAGCCACACAAGACTAAGTCAAAAAAGTCATAGAAGACTTGGAGAAGCTGTATAAGATTTAAATAAAGTTGCACAAGTCAAAAATCCCAGAAGACTTGAGAAGCCACAAAAAGTTGTGGATTACTAAAAAGGCACGAAATATTCAAATAAGTCACACAATGGCTATAAAATGGCTATAATATGTGTGAAACATTCAAATAAGATGTAAAATATTGGAAAATTTGCAAAGGACTTAGAAATTTCCCTCAAGATCGATAAACATATGGGAAGGTTACGAATGTTGAAAATCATAGATCCGAGAAACACAAACGGTTGTGGAGGCTAGAAACACATACACAAGAAAGATCTAATATCCCTAAACTGATTTAACACTTCAAATCATCCAAATTCAAATTATTTTGGCGGGAATTGGATTTTTAAACTTGATAAACTTAAATCAAGCCATGAAGCAAGCTAGGTTTTTGTGTATTTGAAAATCTTCAAGTTTCTTCACACCTGTAAATCAAAAACATCTAAATCTATCCCACACATGCATGAATGCAAGCTCGATACCATGTTAGGAAATTTAAGGGATAAATAATGTTACAAATTATACATCCACGATATAAATTATTGAACATTATAGTTTATGAAGAGTGGTAATTAAAACATAGATTAATATGTTTATATTGTAGATTACAATATGTAAAACAACATAAAATTGAAAGTAAATGAAGAAAGTGACACAAGATATAAGTGGGAAAACCTTGGAAAATAAAAAAACCCATTGAAAATCACTTATTTTTATTGAGAATAAACTTCCACCCATCACTCCCACTATTCCTCAATTAGCTTGATCATATAGCTTGAATAATGTTATCATCAACTATGTAGCCGATCTCTAATGAGATTACCTTATTATATACAAGGTGGGTGGTCATGATCCACTCTTAAATCTGACCCATTTTAGGATTTATCATGCTTATATTTTAAATATAAGTTATAAACCAAAAACATACAGTCTTTGGCATGTTTCTAAATAAGTAGTTTCTCGCTTGATATTATAAACCCAACATGGCTAAGGTAAAATATATCTAGTATGTTGAATTTTATTTTAGTGCCAAATCTATTGTTTGACCAAATAAACCAATATTTTTATGAGGACAGAGGTTCTGACCAAAGGTTCATACACCCCTAAGGTATTATGACATAGGATCCAAGAGTCGAATTTGAGTTGAGAAATACAAAATGACCTCCCTAAGATCGATTAGATAGTCATTCTACCATATTAAAAAAATCAATGATCCATTCAACTTATGGGAGATGTTTTCCTAGACAATTTCATAATTTGATCCTATATTTACTATCATTAGGGCCATATAAGGAAAAATTGTAAAAGATATTTTTATGTAGCATTAACATAACCTATAAAAAGCGATAAAGAAGGTCCTTACCTTTTCGTTAACTAAATTTTGGAGCCTAGGAGAAAATCCAAAAATATCCTCTCCTCCTCCTTCCACATGATTTGTATCTAAAAACAAAAATATGTAGAAATAAAGTGTAATGTCCAAGAAATTATGATTTCATTGAGCTTGATATCTTGGAGAAGAAGAATGTTAGGGTCATGGCTAGTAATCATTTTTTTAACTTTTTATTTTCTATCGGAAAGGACAACCCTCAAACATTCCATACGCAAGGATTTTACAATTCATTAGGGTGATTCAATTAAGTCACCTTCATCTGTAAGTGTCAAGAAATGTTTGGTCTAAGTGATTGCATGGATCTTTTCATTATCCATACCAAAAGTATAGCCTATCAAATACCAATACTGTATCTTGAGACCTTATAAGATTCATGTAAAGAAATTTGGATCTCATTATACTATGAAGGAAAAATAGTCGAGGAACTCAAGTCATCTATAGTTGAAGAAGCCAAAATAGAAGTAAGTTATTTAAACTTTAGCATGTCATCCATCAACCATAACAAAGTTATAATATGAAAGTTTTGCATTATCTTGAGTAGGATGAGAAGAAGGTAGGAATGGGATTCATAGTTATTTGAAGAATTTGATTTAGAATTGTGAAGGGAGGACAAGCCACATATTTTTGGCACTAAATTTGGTCAATTTCATCAAAAGGAATTGGGCTATGATGGGAAGGGTCCTTGGGGTTGAACCTCGCATGTTGGGTTGAGATTATTTGTTACATGTTGGTATAGAGGATTTGAAATTACATTTAAAATTATCATTATTACTAGAGGGGTTGTGTATCTTTCTCATGGGATAGTCTCTAATAAGGTGACCTTATCTTCGACAATAGAAGCAAGAATTAGGAATATTGAGGAAACTCACAAGTTGTAACACTTCAATCCACGGGCCTAAAATTTTTAGGGCTTGAGGAAGTGGGTTAGTCAAATCCATTTCAACGCACACTCTAGGGAAAATAAAAATGTTGGAAAATGGATCATTATTACCTTTACACCAAATAATCCATCTAAGATGACTTGGTATATCTTATAGAAATGGTTAAAACACAAGATTGAGATGGGGAACTCAAACCAAATTGGATATTTAGACATAAAGGGTCCTTCAAGGTGAAAATGAAAACTCCATGCTTTCAAATAAAGGATATTCCCACAAATTTCTCATGTACCATATTGTAATAATGCTTGAGAATGTTCTACGGAAGAAAACTTACATGAAATATATCTTTCGTCTAGCACTCTAATGGCCTCTAAAAACAAACCTAGCTATCTTAATTAATATTACCCCATTTATAAATGTCTTGTTCAAAAGGAATGCCTTTCAACAAAAATAAAATCATATCTTTTATGGAATTATGTTATAACATTCACAATTTCACCAAGGAGTAGGTATTCACATAATTTACCTATATAGTTTGTTGAAGGGTTTGGGCTATTAATGAGACACCCGGCTTGTTTTTGCCATGTTCTTTAAAGGAAGTTTGTATAGTAATCTATTTAACTAAGGTTTTCCAATGAAGATATGTCATCAACTCCATTACAAGAGCGTCACTTTGTCTCAATGCCTTAGCCAACTATAGAAAACATAGCATAGTGATATGAGAGTTCCAAGTCTTTCAATGGTGTTAGTAGTTGTCTTTGGATCATGACATCAAGACTTGCAACATGTTTTAGTATAGGTTAATTTATATTAATTTATTTAAGTAGTACCCAAAGGGCTTATTAGACCTTACTTCACGCTTACGTAATAGCTACACGAAGGAAATAATTCAAGGAATGAAGAGACAATAAATGGTAAAATACGTAAAATAACATAAATACTTAATATTGAATCATAACATAGGCATGCTTAAGATCAGAAATAATTAAGATAGATTTATATTAGAATCCAAGGTCAACCTTTTGCACATAGTTCTTACATACTTTATACATTAGAGACGATTATTGATTTACCAATCCCTTCTTCTTATTCTTCTACAAAAAGAGGTTATTCACATTTTGTATTTATCTAAGAGAGCACTATATCTTTTATTATTTGTCTGATCTAGAATCTAGATTAACATTACAATGAGATTGTGTAATCATACAAATTACATCCATGTCATTTTTCTAATATTTTTACACTCCAACACTTTTCAAGACTTAAATAGTTGTCTTGTCCAAAGACAAAAGTTGCTTCAATTATCGGAAATTTGTTTATGATTTTCTTTCTAAATTTTGTCAAATATTATTTGCACTACAATGTGTGATCATTTACTCGCAATTTACACAAGGGACTTGTTAGGATAAAATATTAATTATGCATTATATGATCTATTATTTAATTAATTTTATTAATTAAATAATCATATGGTTATATTATAAACCATAATATAAATGTAAGTTGTTATATGGTTTTAAACCATACTTGTCTTTTTGTCTCACAGGGATAATTGTTACATTTATTTATGCTTCCCGGATGTATTATTGGAAGCAGTTGTAAGTATGGTTTTACCTGTGCAACATATTTGTTTGTCTGCACATTGTTGTCCAATATGTATAAATATTGCAGCACTCCATTGTAATGGTTAATCAATTTCACATTAATAAATTATACAGGCTTCCGTCCCTGTTTGTGAAATTACATTTGGTACCAGAGTGAATTGAAGCTCCTGGCAAGGTTGGAGAAGGTTGCAGAAGAAGGAGAATTCGTGGAGAAGAAATCTGCAACAAAAGGAGAGCCAGTGTTGCCTCCTGCAGCTTCCCAGAACCCCCTGCAAACCCACAACCTCTTGTTCAGTTCTAGGTGTTTGGAACGCAAATTTTTTTGCACTGGTGCACTCAGCACCAGGAAAAATTTGTTGCAGGTATAAAGAATTTTAAAAAAAAAAAAAATTCCCCATTAGGGGTTTTGTCTCTAATTTAGAGAGGCTATTTAGTCTCTGCTACATTTTAGCAGACCACTGGATTTGGAGGTCTGTGCATATGTGGACCTGTATGTGTATGGATTTGTGAAGTCTGAATGAAGGAGATCTTGTTGTTTAAATTGGGGATCCAAGTTGCATTTGCAACTGTGTAACCGTGTTGTACCGAGTCACATCTGGTTCTGCAAGCAAAGTCTTGCATTGACAAGGACCGAGCTATGCTCATGGTGCATTGACTTCTAAGCAAGGTGAATCAAAGTTGGAGGAACAACTCCCCATCAAGCTGTGAAATTTTTCAAGCCTGTACAGCAAAACGAGACCTCACATATAATCGATGGAAGAATAACGTTGGGCGAGTCGTGCTCTTTATGGGACGAGCGTGCTGGAGTGTTTATTGACTACCAAGTCATCCCCCAACGCATCCCCTGCGACCTGCAACTTGCATGCACAAACAACAGTAGAGTTAAAGCACTACAAAACAAAGTGCCTTGGTCTTCAAGCGAGCCTCCTCCCTCCAACACCGACCCTGCATAGGCCGTTAAACAATCTGCGACCTGCACAAAAGCTAGAGGAGATATCAAACAATCATACAAAGGCAAACAAAATAAGATATAAAAGGCGGCGGCCAAAGGAAAACCAAAAGCAAATGGAGATAAAAACACCTCAGATCCGTTTAAGGAGGTAACCCTAATCCGCACTCAACAACAAAGCCACGTGGGATTCATCTAGGTCGCATTTTCAAAGGTATGTCGTTTTTTCATATACTTTAAATGCAAGTTTGTTCATTCCTACACCAAGCGCCCTTAAGTGGCCAAGTTGGATAGAGGGAAAGCCTTAGAAGTGGGAGGTGCATGGTTCAAATCCCACCCCCAACTTCACATTTTGCATTTGGCGGATTTTTTGGTGAAACTGCTAAATTTAGTAGATTTTTTGAATTTAGTTATAACTAACTAAATTTAGCGGAGGAATCCCTAATTCAGGGTAAAAAAATTCTCCCATTCGGCCTGGTTTTTCATTTTGGACATTTTTGCAAAGGAGACCCATCTAAAAATTGCATCTTGACTTCTTTTTTTTGCAATTTTTAGCATTTTGGGTCGTATTGGGCTCAGGAGGCCACCAGGACCCGCGAAACAGAAATTTTTGCCTGCCATTCAAATTTCCAGTTTTTGAATGTAAATTGTATATTGTTGCATATTGTACTAATTTGCGGCAGTTGTCATAGTCAACTGCAAACTTTGTAACTGCTCAGAAACTGAGAATTGTAATCAAAAACAATAAAAATTGGTTTTGTAACACTCACGAGATCCTAGATCTCATTTGCAGTGTTCGGTATATACGAGTGCCTCTGGGAAGCACTTATGGGTAAAGCCATCACAAATACTATTGCACTTAATGCCTAATATAGCTGCAACAACGTCGTCTAGGCATCGTCCCTATAAATCGACGGGGAGTAATAAGGTCATAGTGCACACACTATGAACCATCCCATCCGTCTGTGAACGATTGCAAGACATAAATCCAGATTGAGAAACTATCCGAGTATATAGCGAAGTTACGCGCGCGTATGAGGATATTTCTTTGAGCCGGTGTCAATAATCGCACACAGACCCCATCAGTATTGTCTTGGTACCACGTATTGAATTCTTTCACATACGTTAACACCTCTTTCACATACCACCGGGTATATAGAAAGGGCGAGCTTCTTCCACGTACCGACGGGTATATTGGAAGGGCACGTATATAGAAAGGTTCGGTATATCGATGACGAAAGATATAGATTGGGAGACCTAATACCTGGAGTGATAAGAGCCAAACCCTGTCAGTGATCTCTGCAAAATGGGCACCAATGCCCCCAAATTTTTTCTTCCGGATTCACAATTGCTCAGAGGAAGCAACTATGCTGCATGGAAGACAAAAATAAAGACACAACTTGAGTTTGAAGAAATATGGCCTGTTGTGACTGGTACTCTAACCAGATCAACAACTGATACAACACAACAACGACAGTTTGATAGAGCAGATCAGAAAGCAAAACTCATCATCTTGTTTGGAGTGTCCGATGATGTGCAAGCCCACATTCGAGATGCCACAACAGCAAAAGAAGCGTGGGATAAGCTGAGCACAATATATGAGGCCAAGAACAAGAATGTCATACTAAATTTGCAGAGTCAGTTACATACGTTGAAGTTCAAGCAGAATGAGAAAATTGAAGCTTTCTTAAGAAGAGTTGCAGAGTTGAGGGCTTCACTTCTAGCCCTAGGAGAAGAGGTCAAAGATGAATCTCTCGTTCCCATTGTTCTGAGAGCTCTCCCTTCTTCTTACCGCATTTTTGTCACAACTCTAAACTTGTCAGATATGACAATTAGTTTTGACAAGTGGTGAACCTCCGCAACAAGAGGAAGCAATGCACAATAAGGATGATGAAGAGGAGAAGGCATTGTCTTCACATCAAAAATGGAAAGGAAAAGGTAGAGGAAAACCTAAATCCTATCAGAAGTCCCAACATCATAATCAGTATCATGGGGACAATTAATGAGGAAGAAGCAATGTCCAATTTGCAAAAGAGGACATGACTTAAAAGATTGTTGGTATAACACTTATAAGAAAGGTTCATCAAGCAACTCTGGACCACGACAACAACAATCTTACAAGGGACATTCTAACAACTATCACGGGTAGAAAAAGGGGAACTGGAAAAGAAGACCCCCAAAGAAGGTAATATTGCTTTGAGCAACAAGAACGATCGGACAATGAAGACTTCTTGTTCACGCTCGATCAAGTGAACCATCCACGTCATCTAGTGATGTCTGGTATGTTGATTCAGGAGCCACTCGACACATGACTGGCCACAGAGACTAGTTTATTTCAATGAAGGACACACCATCGAAAAATCATGTTTCGTTGGGAGATGATTCTTCATATACTGATTCGAGGGATTGGAAACATTTCTCTACCCCTTGGTTCACGCAAATGCAAACTATCGATGTCCTATATGTCCCCGAATTGACAAATAATATTCTTTCGAGTTAGTCAACTCCTAGATCACAACGAGAAAATTGACTTTGATAGTCAATCTGGCAAGAAAACGTGTTTGATTCGAGATAAATCCAGAGGCTCGAAAATAATTGCAAAATCCTCAAATGTGGGACGTATGTTTCAACTTGATTTCATTTACAAAAATGATCAAGCACTTGTGGCTAAAAACTCCACCTCATCCCGGTTGTGGCATCGAAGATTTGGTCATGTAAGTTTCAAATATCACAAAACACTTTGCCGGTGTAATATGGTACATGGGCTACCATCTCTTCAGAAGGATACAGACAAGTGTCCTCACTGCTTAGCAGGAAAACAACACAGAGTTTCATTCCAGATGAGTACATTCCAAGCTCATGGTAAACTTGACCTAATTCATACCAATCTTTGCTGTCCACTACAGCCAAGTCATTATGGGTTCCAGTACTTCATGCTTTGTGTTGACGACTATTCACGGAAAATGTGGATTTTTTGTCTTCGCAAGAAAAATGAAGCATTTGAAACCTTCAAAAAGTTCAAAGTAGCAGTTGAGAAAGAAACTGGTCATCACATCAGAACTCTCTGCTCAGATCGAGGGGGGGAATTCACCAGTGATGAGTTCAGATACTACCTACAAACTCACGGGATTCATCGACAAATGCCTCCTCCGCACACACCACAGAAAAATGGTGTTGTTGAGAGAAGAAATTGTACTATCATGGAAATGGTGTGATGCATGATTGATGATTCGGACTTGCAAAGACATTTTGGGCAGAAGCAGCAAAAACAGCAGTGTATTTGTTGAATAGAGTGCCCACAACTGCTCTTGATGGAATTACACCACAAGAAGCATGGTCAAAAAGGAAACCATCCATTACACACCTCAGAGTATTTGGGTGCAAAGCAAGCATGCACATACCCAAACAGAATAAAAAAATTGGACATGAAGTCACAAAACTCATCTTCATTGGGTACATTGAAGAGACTCTTGCATATAGATTGATGGATCCTAAGACTAGAAAAGTCTACACAAGCAGAGATGTTGAGTTTTTCGAGAAGAAGGAAGTAGAGACTCCTCCTCTAGACTCACATGATGTAGATTTTTCACCCGTTGTAAAAATTGAAGCTAATGTTCCCTCAGAAGATGAAAGTGATGATGGGAATGATGGTGTTGATCAGATAGAACCACAACCCATGGGAACAGTTCAGCCTATGCCTAAATGGTGTACAATTACATTACGAGATGCAAGATTGGATGCTCCACCGGATACATCCACCCTTGGACCACGGACTTGCACAGTAAAGCAAGAGAAGAAGTTAACTTTGCTTTGATGAGTAGAGTTATTGAATCAGATGAGCCCTCTACAATCCAGAAGCTCTACAGTCAAAAGCTTGGAAAGATGCCATGGATTTTGAATATCAATCAGTGATGAAAAATAACACTTGGCAGCTTGTTGATCTTCCACCAAGGAAGAAACCCATTGGATGTAGATGGATATTCAAAAAAAAGTACAAAGCAAATGGGACTGTGGACAAGTACAAAGCGAGACTAGTAGCAAAGGGGTATGCACAAAAAGAAGGCATTGACTATGAGGAGACATTTGCTCCCACAGCTAAAATCAAAATGATCAGGATGATCTTTGCTCTAGCTGCACAGTTTGGTTGGAAAGTCCATCAGATGGATGTAAAAAGTGCCTTCTGAATGGAGATTTACAAGAAGAAGTCTACATGACTCAACCCGAGGATATGGAAAAGGTATGCAGACTCAGGAAATCTCTGTATGGTCTCAAACAAGCACCCCGGGCATGGTACATCAAAATTGATGAGCATCTCGTACAACATGGATTCGTCAGAAATCCATACGATCCCAATCTCTACCTCAAAAAGAAAGGGGGGGAGATGGTGATTGTTGTAGTTTATGTCGATGATCTAGTCATCACTGGCAGTTCAGTGAAGATGATTGATGAAACGAAGAAAGATCTTAAGCGATCATTCGACATGACGGATCTCAAAGCTTATGCACTACTTTGTCTTGGACTAGAAGTATGGCGTAAAGAGAATCACATCTTTGTTTCTCGGATGAAATATACCAAGACTACGCTTGAGAAGTTTAGGATGATGGATTGCACACCAATTGCTACACCTACGGAGAGACACTGATTATCTCGTTCGAGATCCATCTCCGAGGTAAGTGCCACTCTCTATCGGCGGCTGATTGGGAGTCTCATTTACACGACCTACACTAGACCAGATATCAGCTTTGCAGTGAGCTATCTATCCAGGTTCATGCAGAACCCAAATTTTTTCATTAGAAAGCAGCAAGGTGCATTTTGAGATATCTCAAAGGATCAGTGGATCTTGGTCTAGAATACAAGAAGAATGAAAACTTCTTTTCGACCTGGATATTCGGATTCGAGATCATGCAGTAATATGATGATAGAAAATCCACTTCCAGATTTGTATTCTTTATGGGATCCGACCAATATCATGGGGAAGTAAGTAAACAACACTTTGTTTCTCGCTCTTCCACGAAGCCAGTATTCTCACAGAGAAGCATCTATGAAGCGATTTGGTTATGTCACATCTTTGGAAGGACTTGGAATACCACATGACAAATCGACCACCATGTATGTTGACAATGAAGGTGTACTCAAACTTGTTCGCAATCCAGTTTTTCATGAGAGAACAAAGCACATTAAGGTTCAAGTTCATTTCATACACGAACATGTGTTGAAGCACAACATCTAGCTTCAATTTTTTCCAACTGCTAAACAACGAGCAGATATTTTCACAAAGTCACTTGCACGTGACAAGTTCGAGTTGTTCAGATATTTCCTCTCCTCATCTCTTCAGACAATGCACAATTAAGGGGGGGAATGTTAGGATAAAATATTAATTATGCATTATATGATCTATTATTTAATTAATTTTATTAATTAAATAATCATATGGTTATATTATAAACCATAATATAAATGTAAGTTGTTATATGGTTTTAAACCATACTTTTCTTTTTGTCTCACAGGGATAATTGTTACATTTATTTATGCTTCCCGGATGTATTATTGGAAGCAGTTGTAAGTATGGTTTTACCTGTGCAACATATTTGTTTGTCTGCACATTGCTATCCAATATGTATAAATATTGCAGCACTCCATTGTAATGGTTAATCAATTTCACATTAATAAATTATACAGGCTTCCGTCCCTGTTTGTGAAATTACAGGACTCTATTTACCGGTTTTCATCCTTTACACACTACTTAATGCCATTTTGAGTTTTCAATTAAGTATATTTTCCAACAAACTACCCTTTCAATTTTTAATCTTTGGAAACTCCCTAGTGGACTACTCTTACATGTTTGTATGTGGTGAAGAAGGATCCCACTACACATTTGGTTGAGGAGAAGTGGCCATCTCTATTTCTCAAGCGGTAGTTGTGTCTTATAAGACAATTGTATTTATTTTACAAGGAGATTCCCGATAACTTCTTCCCTCAAATCCACCAAAACCATACGATCCTTATCTTCATGTGTAGTGGCTTCGTAGAAGTTACATACCAAATTCTCGTGATTGTATGACATAGTGTTGTAATAGGTGACAGTTTTTAAGTCGGTGTCCCCAATTCCTACATACTTCGCAATACTCTTCCCATCCCCTAACTTTGTCTTAGTGTAGTCATTATTGTGGTGTCCTTCATCTCTCCATTCGTACACCATATATTGAGCTTTTTTTTCTCTCCTTCCTATAATTCCTCCAATATTTACATTACTACATCTAATTTTCTTGCTTTTTATTGGATAAGCTACCTTCTCCATATTCTTCAATTTTTTCACCTGGATAGTTGCTTCAATGTCCTCTAATTTGTTTGGAATTTTACTTACACAATTGTAAACCCAATCTTGTTATGCAATCCTTCCACAAACCAGAGAACTTTAATGGATTCATGAAAATTTAAAATTGGCTTTGTTCATCACATCATATAACCTCGCGTTGTACTCCATGATAGACCACCGGTTTCTTCTTAATTCATTTCAAATCTTGAATAGTCTCCCCTACATAATTTTCCCTTGAATTCTTGTGTAAGGGCATTTCGCATGTCCTTCAATGTTTCCACACCAAGATTTCTAGAGTATATAAACTATAAGGCTCGTCCATGGAGTCCTCCTATGAGATTTCACTTCTTTGTAGTATCATCAATGACCCTTTTTCCCTCAATGCATATCACAAGTTAATAGATAATGCTCGGATCAGCATACCAATCATAAGGCTACAAACTTGTATAGGGATTAGGGTAATGATCCATCCTTCCTCTCATCCCCAACTAACTTCCTAGTTGAATTTACGCAACATTATAACTCGGGTTCTTAATTGGATTCACTTGTGCACTTGGCTAGGTTATTCTCGCACCAAAACTTATATTAGCTTTATTGGACTATGGATTTTCTTCTTGATTCCTCAAATTCTGGGAAGTTAACTTTGTATTTTCGGATTACATAACTATAGTTATTACACTCCCCACTCCTTTCACAATCCCCTTAATGAAATCTTGCATAATTGAGGGTTACGCAATGATAACTTTATTTCCCTAATAACTTTTTACACACCTATCTCTTATGTTATATAGTTCAATAGTGTCGTATTACATGATTCTTGGCTTAGTATTCTTCACAATTATTGTAAAATTTCAAACTACTCTAATTCATTTAGACGAAACCACATAATCAATTCTTTATCTAGCTCTAGGAAGATATATCCTAGAAGAGGGGTACTAGCATTTTCTATGGGCCTTTGTACATTTAGTTTGATTTCTTTAGTGTGGATTGTTGTTTTTGCTATGTATAATGTCATGGTTTCCATGATAGTTTCTTTGGGTTCAATGCCAACTACTTCAAAAATGTACTTATAAATACTTTTAGTCTCTTACCTTCAAAAATGTACTTCTAAATACTTTTAGTCTCCTACCTTCAACTTCCCCGATCGGTTCCTCGGCCCACACTCAATCTCCACCCTTCATTGTGTACCCTCACACTCACTTCGATGTTCTTCTTTGGCAATCTCTTTGGGTTCTATAGGAGGCTTCGTCCCTCCTTCTCTAGAAACCTTCTTGAATTTACTCCTACTCAAAGTTGGTTTCTTCTTCCCTTTAGAATTACCATAACTTTCCAATCTATTGTGTTGTCTAGACTATCTTTGTATTCTTTCAATCCTTCTCTTTTCCTCACTCTAATCCTTTTGGACCCTTTCAGAATCCTCTTTTTTTTGTCACCTTCCCCTTCATCTTTCCTCTTCTATGATTACATCCATTTAGCTCACCTACTAGACTACTCCATACTACGCGAAATTGGCACCATGGCCTTTTCCACAACTAGCATCTTGACCAAGAAAGGAAGTTGTCTAACAAAATTTTCTCTTAATTCAAATTAAAAAAATTCTTAAATAGAATCAAAAGAACAAAAATTCTAGATAACAATTTCAGTTATGTACCCTTTAACTAAATTTTGCATCCAATGGTGAATAACATAGGTCCATGGAACATCCAATTTGCACAATGTTTCAAATTTTCCTCCATCCATTCGTATTCCTCTCTATGTTCATGTCTAAAGCAGTAAAATTCCAACCAAGATGACCAAACGGAAAACTATTCAAGAATTTTGCACCATAAAATCTCATGAATGTCTCCATAAATGTAATCTAATTAGATCTTTTCAATAGGGATTCCGTCAAATTCTCTTCAACTTCCGCAAATTGGTTCATCTTGTCTTATAACCATTGTTCCACATGTCTTTTCCCTAGAATCCATCTTAACATTTTCAGCACGTCAATGGAACCATTGTTAGCGGCGGTCCCCGGATCACGACATCGGGGCTTGCAAAATGTTATAGTCTAGGTTAAGTCATATTAAGTTCTTTAAGTAGTACGTGCATGGATTATTAGGCCTTAATTCACAATTGAAAAATAGCTACATGAAGGACATAATTCAATGAAAGAAAATATAGTGAACGAAAAAATACATAAAATAACAAAAATACTTAATAAGTCGAATTAGAACACATACATGCTTAAGAATGTAAGGAAATAAGATAGATTTATATTAGGATCTAAGATCAATCTTTTTGCACATATAGTGTAGTGCCCACTTCCCTTTGACACTTTTAGACACTGATCTTGATACTATTGATCATATTATGGACACTATTATGTTTTGTTTTAGTATGATGGTTAGATGTTAGATCATGGATTATTATTGATCTGGATTCAGTTAGTATGCATGATGATTACTAGATACATTTCCTTTATGTGGATGATGATATATTTTTGACATAGACATATCATAGATTTTGATTTGTACTTGTGACATTTGATATTTTGAGTAGACCTAGTATGGAATAGCATAGATGATGATATAGTTGATTTATGAATTAAAAATGATAATGTTGAATTCTTGATATTGTTGTGATTCATGTGTTTAGATAATTTTGAAATGTTGTTTATATCATTTTGGATGTTCTGATATGGCCACAAGGCCGAAGGAGGTATTTGCATTTTTGCAAGTTAAAAATCACAACAATGTCGGGGACTGGAGACTAACCATATTAGAATTCTGGGTGAAATCAACAAGGTCACCATGGCAATTGTTTTGTGTGTGTGTGTGTTTGTTAGGGATTCCCATGGGGGGATTTCCATTATATGTGACCATGGGATATGTATTTTATTATGTGTTCCTTTTAATTATTGTTGTATGTATTTTATTAGTAATGTGTTCCTTCTTGTAATTAATTTAAATGTGGTAGATTAATGTGAGAGATCATATAGTTAAACTTTAATTAAATTAAATTGGGGACATGGAATGTAATTAATGAAGTTGTTGATTTTAAATATTAATGTTGGAAGAGTGTGTAAGAAATGTGTAAGAAGGTGTAAGGGATATGTAAGAGTTATGTAAGAAATATTTTGGAAGGTTAAACACTTCATCTCCTTAAGAATTCGAATTTGTCCTTGGAGGCCAAATTTGGAGGCTTGTGGGACAAGTTAAACTTGTCCCACACCTCTTAAAATGATTCACCAACCATACCTATGGTTTGGAGGTTAAATTTAGGCATTTTTATTGCATTTTGGAATGACAATTTGTAAGTTTTAATTGCACTTCTCTTACATATTTTTAATTCAGTCCTTTTTGAGTATGGGTCATTTTGGAGTGTGTAAGTTATTTTGTCATTCTTATTTATTATGATTTGGTGGTTGATGTTGATTTCCTCTTGGGGTTGAGGAAGAATGATGTGGCATCCCACATGGATCCACATCATCCTCTTCTCTTCCCTCTCCTTTAAAAGTGAAACTCCTTGCTTGTTTATGGTTGTTGAAACTTTGTCCATTCCTCTTGGGGGCGCATTTTTCTTGTTGTTTTTGGAGCTTGTTGTGGAAGAAGCTTGGAGTCATTTACATGCTTGAACATTGCTGGTTTTGGACTGCACCTTGACAGTTGGAAAGCTTGTGAGCTTGGAACAAACTCTAGTATGAAGAGGTAGGATCTTGAGCTTGTTTTAAATATTTTCTTTCTTTCTCTTGAATGCGTGTTTGAAATGGTGATTGTGTTATGTGTTCTTGGCTGGTTGGGTAGACTGCTTAGGATATGGTGTAGGAGAAGGCTATGGGGATTTCAATGGGGGCATAAGGGATTTCCAATGGCACCGGTTTTATTATGGAGGGAGTTTTGGATTGGGATCCACCTTGGAAAAGAAATTGCTTGCATTTCTTACTCTTGGGGGGCATAAGGAGGGGTTGGGAGATATAAGGTTTATGGGATTTGATATGTTTATTAGCGGTATGATTTAGGTGGATGCCCAATTCCAAATAGGGAGGTATAAGTAGTTCCCCATAGTCCTTGCTCTTGTTGGCTTGCTTGATCAAGCCTTTGTGTTGTATGAATGATTTCATTTGCGGTTGTGAATTGTTGTCTTTTCTTGGACTGTATTTCTTATTGTTGTATGCATGTGAAGAATATTGTATGTTTGTTGTGGAAGCCATTGTTGCCATGAGTTGATTCTCATTCTCTATTTCAATATGGTTGGGGCTCGAGGGCCAATGAGGAAGGATGGATTCTCCTTTCTCATTGGATTTCTTGGTTGGGTGGAGAGCGTTTCCTTTCCCCCTTCCTTGTTGTGATCAAAGATGAAAAGTTGGAGAAACTAGCATGCTGTTGTTTGGAGCAAGAAGATATACAGTTTGACAGTCCCATTCTTTTGAGCAAATTCATTGTAACCTTTCCCACCTTGAGTGGATGAGTTGTATAATGTTTGTAATGTGAAACCATTCGTATTGATAATGGAAGTTTGAATTTGAATTGAGAAATGTAAAGAGATGTATTCCAGTCTCTGTTTGTAAAGAAATGAGAAGAATGTATATGTATGGTTTATTGTATTTCAAAGTTAAAAGAAAGAGATAAGTTGTAAAGATGTTCTCTGTTTGAATTCAATAAAGAAATTGCAAGCTCATTCTTATTCACATTGTTGTAATTGAAATGGGAATATCAAATGGTGATTGAGGTTGTGTTTTATTGCAATGGAAAGAAAATACGTATGAGAAAGCTAAACTGTATTGTTCTCATTTGAATTGTGCATTAGAATTGAAATCAATGCGTAATTTAATTTAGAAATGAATGGTTGTTTTAATCAAGCAAATGTATTTGACTAAGTTTAGGAAACATATGCACATCCAAATGACCAAAATTGATATTCCAATTCAAAGAAATAGCTCACTGTCATAAACTTCATTCTAGAGAATTCACATTTTAATAAAAATGAGCAGTTCAAACTTATACTCAACAATAAGATAAGAAACATTAAAATTCAGACTTGGTAAGTCCTAAGGAACTCAAATTTACCTTAACATTTAAGAAAGAACTTTCCAACCTTATAAAAATCCAATTTGGAACTTGCACAGTCGTTTTTCTATCTATTGTCGGAGAAATAAAATTTGAAATCAATTGGACAAATTAATCTTCCAAAAACACTCTAAACCCTCCATTGACTAATCCTCCATGTCTGTTTGACATGTTGAGCGAAGGAGGAGATCAAATTTAATCAAATTGAGAAGTTGAAAAAAATGTCAGTTCACTAATTAAAACCCTGCAGATTGTTTTCATTAAATTTACCTCTCAAACTTCATCAATTTCCAAAATTGATGATCCTTGTGCAAAGAGGGCATCGATATGTTAGGAAATAAGAGATAAAATATGCAGAATAGTCCATTACGAGAATCGCAATGAAGAAACTAATATGCAGAAAATATTACAGATCTCAAATAAAAGTGTAGAATAAATAACACAACACGAGAGAGACAATATTTAATGTGGTTGCGAATATGGGCTACATCCACCAAGAATCACTTGCTCAGATTTTATTACAAGCCTCCACTCTCTCAATATAAAACATGATTCGTTTGGAGCTATGCTCAACAAACTCTGAGTAATTCACACCCGAATTCAAAGCACATCATGCAATACATTTGCTTATATATTCTATCATATGCATAAGACCATATAAATAGACAATTGCTTAAGCATTTTTACAAAATCATGGGTATCAAACAATGGGCAGAAACAAAACCGTCCCATAAACCTATGGGTAGCCGAAGAGGCGGTTTTACAAAACAATGGGTACCGAAAAACCATGGGCCCAAAAACAGCCCATAACGGTTACCCATTACCCATGGGTTAATAAACCACCCATGAAAATTTGCTTCGGGGGCTTTGCCCCGAACCCCCGACCCGCTCACCGGTGAGTGGGACTACCATAAAAATACCCAAGTGTAACACATAGAAGGTGTACCACACTCTAACATGAAAATAGGCTCCACAAACATAACAATCTCCCACTTGGAGACTGATTTTAACTAAGCAAGCTTCTCAACCCTTCACTGTCATCTGTGAAGGCCAACCAAAGCTGAACATAGCTTTATTTTATCCCTTGTGACCACCTTGGTCATCATGTATGCAGGATTCGACTAGTATGAATCGTCTACAACTTTGACTTATCTTCCTCCAAAGTTGTCCCGATGAAGTGATATCTCAATTGTATATGTTTCTTCCTGGAGTGGGAAGCAGAGTTCTTAGCTAGTTGTATAGCACTCTGACTATCACTATGCAGCTTACATTCCTCTTGCTTATGCCCCAACTCCTCAAGTAATTGTTGTAACCAAATCATCTCTTTGCTTGCCTCTATGGCAGCAACATACTCAACCTCCGTGGTTGACAAAGCCACCAGCTTCTGTAGTCGTGAAATCCAGCTTACTGTTGTCCCACCTACAATGTAAATATAACCTGTCGTGCTCCTCCTGCTGTCTACATCTCCAGCCATGTCTGAATCTACATAACCACGTAAAGTGGTGTCTAATCCATTGTAGCATAAAATTGTCCCCATGGTCCCTCTCAAATACCGAAGGATCCACTTTACTGCTTGCCAATGCTCTTTACCTGGATCACTCATAAATCTACTCACAGCTCCTACTGCATGGGCAATATCAGGCCTAGTGCATACCATAAGCATACATCAAACTGCCAACTGTTGATGAGTAAGGTACCTTGGACATATGGTTTCTTTCTTGCTCTGTCTTGGGACACTACTCCTTTGATAACTTAAAATGGCCTACCAAAGGATTCCCAACCGGTTTATCATCCTGCATGTTAAACCTATCCAATACCTTCTTAATGTACTCTTCCTGAGATAAATTCAGCTTCCATTCCTATCCCGAGTTATCCTCATACCAAGGATTTTGTCTGGAAGCCCCCAAATCCTTCATATCAAAGGATTCACTTAGCTATTTCTTGAGTACTTTTATTTCCTGCATGTTTTTACCTGCAACCAGCATGTCATCAACATACAAACATAGGATAATATAACTTCCATCCTCAAATTTCTTTGTATACACGCAATGGTCAAAATGACATCTGATATAACCTTGCTCCATCATGAAGCTATCAAACTTCTTATACCATTGACATGGAGCTTGTTTCAGGCCATACAAGCTCTTCTTTAGTTTGCACACCATCTCCTCTTTACCTTTGACTTCATATCCTTTTGGCATTGCGCATATAGCTCCTCCTCCAAATCACCATGGAGAAATGCAGTCTTTACATCTAACTGTTCTAAGTGCAAGTCTTTTGCTGCCACTATTCCAAGAACAGTTCTAATAGAATTCATTTTTACTACAGGAGAAAAGATCTCATCAAAATCTATACCTTGTTTCTATGCAAACCCCTTGACCACCAACCGGGCCTTATATCTTTTCTTTCCTCCTTCTTCGTCTTTAACTCAGTACACCCACTTGTTTTTGCAATGCTCTTTTTCCTTCCCCGTACCTTCACCAAATCCCAAGTCCTGGTTTTCCATGAGAGACTTATGCTCCTCATCCATGGCTTACTCCCACTTCTTGGTATCTACCGCATTGCTTCATCAAAGCTCTCGGCTCTCCACTATCGGTGAGTAATAAATAATAAAGAGAAGGAGAAAACATTCGGGTTCTTTTCTTACCCTAGAAGACTTCCTTACTGTAGGAGTTTGGGGTTCCTGTTGAGTAGGTTCCTGAACTGATTCATGGGTCACTTTCCCATCCGGAAGATCCTCTACCACTACATATTCTTTCTTGGATTCTTCCTTGTTTTCCTGCAACTGTTGCTTATACATGACTTTCTCATTAAAGACCACATCCCTAGACCGAATGATTTTCTTGTCTTTAATACTCCAACATTTAAATCCAAAGTCATCACCACCATAACCAATAAAAGAGCATTTTTCTAATTTAGCCTCTAGCTTGGTCCTATCATCCTTGTCAATATGAACAAACACTTCACATCCAAAGACTCTAAGAAATGAGTAATCGGCTTTCTTACCGTACCAAGCCTCCTCAGGTATGCCTCCATCCAAGGCACTTGAGGGTCCTCTATTTATCAAGTAGACAGGTGTGCTCACCGCTTTTGCCTAAAAATAAAGAGGTAGTCCTGCATGTATCCTCATGCTCCTAGCACGTTCCATTATTGTTTTGTTCATCCTTTCTCATACCCCATTCTGTTGTGGAGTTCCTGGAACCGTCTTTTTCCTACGGATTCCATTCTTAGAATAGTAATCATTAAATTCATTACTTTGCAATACTCCCCTCTGTTATCTGACCTGAGACATTTTAGCTTAAGACCTGTTTCATTCTCTACCAAGGCTTTCCATTTAACAAAGTGTCAAAAACATCGATTTGTTTCTAATACAATAAACCCAAAACTTTCCTTGTTACATCATCAATAAAAGTAACATAATAACTTGAACCCCCAAGAGATGATACCTGAGCGGCCCCACACATCAAAATGTATCAGCTCTAACTTACTCTCTTTCTTCGTAGGTCCAACCTTGAGAAACCTTACTCGCTTATGTTTCCATATATATGCGTTCTCACGTAAATCCAAACTTATTTCTGTATATCCAAGAAAATTCTTCTTTATGATGTTCATGCCCTTATGGCTCATATGACCGAGCCTATAGTGCCATAATGTTGTATCTACATCTGAAGCCACATGATTACAATAATTAGTACTATCAGTGGTTAAATACAAGGTTCCAACCTTCTTACCTCTTGCCACCACAAGAGCACCCTTGGTAACCTTCCAAGAGTCAGTTGTAAATATCACAGTACAACCATCACTTCCCAATTGTCCGCCGATATCAAATTTCTCCTTGATGTAGGCACATGTCTGACATCCTTCAATAGCCATGTATTCCTATTTTGCATCTTAACCTAAACCAAACATTTTCCAACTATCCGCAAGGCTCATCATCACCAAGAAAAACATGCCCAAAATCCCTTGAACATAATCAACAAAATAATGCCTATGTGGAGTAGCATGAAAAGAAGCCCCCGAATTTAAAACCCAAGATTCAAAGAATATTATGCAAAAGAAAGAATTAAAGCATCCTGACATACATTACCCGATGCCACATTTTCCTCCTTGTTTTCTTCCTGTTGTTTCTTCTTGTCTCAAAGCTCCCAACAATCCTTCTTTGCATGCCCAGACTTTCCACAGTTCCAACATACAATCTTGCTCTTGGATTTTGACCTTGCCCGATCTTTCAATTTTCCACGTTTCTCTATTCTTGTCCTCTCTAGTTTCCCTTTGTCAAAGCATTTCCTTGCTTATAATCACCCCTACAACATCCTCAAACTTCAACTTTGAGTTATCGGAACCGAGTTGCTTAGCATCGCCATTACTAGGCTATTCCAACTTTCGGTAAAAGAGCCTGAGAATTAATAAAGCCCTAACTTCTTCATCAAATTCTATCAGAATCGAAGCTAGCATATTCACAACCGTATTGAAATCATTTAAATGATCTGCTACTAAACTATTCTCAGACATCTTCATATTAAACAAATTTTTCATTAAAAATATCTTGTTAGAGGCAGAGGGTTTTTCATACAACTTCCCTAATGCATCCATTAGATCTTTTGTCGTCTTTTCCTTTGAAACATTAAATAATACCGAAGATGCAAGACACAATCGTATCGTTCCAAGTGCCTTTCGATCCAACAAATCCCATTCCGCATCTGTCATACTCGAGGGTTTGTTCACCTTCTCAAACAACGGAGTATAAAGATCCTTCTGATAAAGGTAATCTTCCATCTGCATCTTCCAAAGACTGAAATTCTACCCGTTGAATTTATCAACCCTAGATCTTCCATCATCTGCCATAGCTCCCACTCAAGCTAAAAATTTCCCGCGATTCAACACTTCACAAACCAAACCAGCTCGATACCAATTGTTAGGAAATAAGAGATAAAATATGCGGAATAATCCCTTACGAGAATCGCAATGTGAAGAAACTAATATGTAGAAAATATTACAGATCTCAAATAAAAGTGCGAATAAATAACACAACACAAAGAGACAATATTTAATGTGGTTCACCCAATATGGGCTAGGTCCACCAAGAATCACTTGCTCGATTTTATTACAAGCCTCCACTCTCTCAATACAATACCCAATCCGTTTAGAGCTATGCTCAACAAACTCTACAGAATTCACACCCGAATTCAAAGCACATCTCGCAGATACATTTGCTTGTATATTCTATCATATGCATAAGACCATAAAAATAGACAATCGCTAAGCAGCTTTTACAAAACCACGGGTATCAAACAATGGGTAGAAACAAAACCATCCCATAAACCTATGGGTAGCCGAAGAGGCAGTTTTACAAAACAATGGGTACCAAAAAACCATGGGCCCAAAAACAGCCCATGTAAGTTACCCATTACCCATGGGTTAATAAACCACCCATGAAAATTTGCTTTGGGGCTTCGCCCCGAACCCCTGACCCGCGCCATAAAAATACCCGAGTGTAACACATAGAAGGTGTACCACACTCCAACATGAAAATAGGCTCCACAAACATAACACGAGAGCTTTCCAAAAGTCCTCGTTTGCCCAAAACCGAGCTCTCTAGCTCAAGTTATGGCCATTTGAAGTTTTACTTCAATTTGACATTCAAAAAAAAAATAAGATTTAATCTAACTATAGAAAAATTTAAATTTTGACTTTGGAAAAAATCCCCAAAAAATTTTGCCACCCCCGCCATCCCGCAACCAATCGAGGCCTGCCACGTGGCACCCTAGGAGGGGCGGACCAATTTTTAAACTTATCCCTTTGAAAATTTTGCCTTGGGAAAATTTTCCCATTTTACCCCGCCGGCCCACAGCCAATCACATGCTGCCATGTGGCACGGTGGAAGGGCGGACTCTTTTCAAACTTAAACTTATTCTTTTGAAAAAAATTTACTTGGGAAAAATTTCCATTTTCCTCCGCCAACCCCCATGCAGCTAATCGAGAGGATGACACGTGTCCTCTGAGGGCCGAGGCAGAGAGGCTGATTCGTTTTAACTTTTTATATTTTTAAAAAATTTGGGGGAAACTTTTCCATTTTGGTCCCGCGACCCATGACAATGAGAAGGTGCCACGTGGCACTTTGGGGTGGCAGTGGGTGGGGCGGAACCCTTTGTTGTTTTGGGTTTTGGCCCTTGGGAAAATTTCTAACATTCCTCCCGTGGCCTGTAACTCCGCCTTCTCCCTCGGCTTTTCCTTCTCCCATGGGCGCGCGGGCTTGCACGTCCCTTTCTTCCTCTTGGTCTCCCTTCAACGTAGCGCGCCAAAATACCCCACCGCTCCGCCAAACTCCTCACCCCTTCTCCGCCGTGCGCTGTGGGGCTCGGCGCGTGTCCACCGGGGACCCGCGAGGTGCGAAATGGTTTGTGACTTTGAGCCATGCGATGGGAAAATTTCCCTATGCCACCTCGTGACCCGCCAATCCATTCTAAGCGCTTTCCCCCTCCTCTTGACACGTGTCCCCTAAGGGAATATTTGACCTTAAAACTCCGCCCACTCATATCTTGAGTTCTGTAAGGAGTTAGGAGGACTTCCTTATATCACCGGAAAGGTGAGAAAATTTCCTATCCGTTGGGAATGGTTTAGGGAAATTTTGGAAGTGTTAGGTAAGAAAAAATTTGGTTGAAACTCTGAGCTTTGTTAGAGAGTAGGCATGGGGTAAACTACTCCCTAAACCTAACTAAAACATGTAACCCTAAAATTGGAACCTTGTGAACTTGTTATAAGTTAATAAAGGAAACTTGTGTTTTGGTAAATAGGATTTGTTCAGAACCTGCTAGTGGCAAACTGTTGTCTTGCAACTTGGTTGTGGACACTTCTAATCAAAAAAAAATTATCCTATAATTTTCTAGCTAACCCTAGGTTGTTTCTTGGGTCTCAAGTGGTTGTTTAAACGGGCATCACACATAGTGCTTACATACTTTTATACATTATGGGGTGATTGTTGAGTTACCACTTCTTCTTCTTCCTCTTCCTCTTCTTCCTCTTCCTCTTCCTCTTCCTCTTCCTCTTCCTCTTCTTCTTCTTCCTCTTCGTCTTCTTCTTCTTCTTCTTCTTACACTCCAACAAATGGCAGCTACAAACTCTACAAAATCACTACAATGGAAGGTAGGGTTTCACAATATATCTTTGTTGCCAAGGCCGTGGTTTCATCTCCTCTAATCGGTTGAATCAACATCTATTCTTCATATCTTATACATTTACCATCATTGCCAAACCATTGTTAATATAAACCGGAAATAATCAAAACGTCATAGTGTTGCTCAATCTATGGTGTCATTGGCTTTCTATCCATCACTCAAGTTATCATGTTATATCCTGTAGAAATAGTTGAAAAACAAGATCAAGGAAGAGAAATTCAACCCACATTGGATACTTTGATCTCATTCAAGTCCTTCTAAGGAAAAAATCAAATCTCCATATTCATAAATAATAGGTTTTCCCACATATGCCTCAAATGCCATATTGCAAAACAACCTGGCTATGTTCTTAACTGAAAAAAAAGCATACATAGTAATACCCTTTAGGATTCCTATCAAGAAAGATAATATCATAGCTCTTATGACTTACAAAAATCACATTCACGATTTCATCAAGGAGAAGGTAATCGAAGAATTTACCCCCTCCAATGCTTGATGAATGATATGGTGCATCCTTTCTAATTTTCTTTGACTTCTCCAAAAAGTGTATTGTTCCACAAAGTTATGAGAGCATGACTTTTAACTAAAAAAAAAAAAGGCCATCTCCATATGCTAAAACTTCGTAATAGCAAAGCAACTTTGTTACGAGGCATCTTTTCTTCTCAAAATTATTTTATTACTTATGTTTGTATTATAGCATTTTAAAGATATCTACTTCAAATTCGTACATTTTGTGATTATTTTTAATTCAATTCTATGATTATGTTTGTATACTCGAAGACAAATCTACCACTAATATATGGGTCTTTATTTTCACATGAAAGGTAATTTTGTACGTGTTTCATTTATATAATCCCATGAAAGGTAATGAGTGAACCATGACTACTATAAAACAGTTTGTTAATAAAGCTTTATCATTATTGTAGTAAATAAATCAAAAAGGAGGAAAGAATAAGTTTGTCAAAGCAATGGAGTCTCCAAATTTCCCAAATAGTAAAGATTAAATCTATACAAACTATAGAAAATATTGAGTGGGCCCACATTGTCCCCCTTTCTCCATCGTTATATACAATTTATTGTTTTTTCCATGATAATTTGACCCTTTTTATCCGAACTTTTGTAGGGCATTATTAAACATTAAAAAGTTAGTGCGCCACCTTCAAAAAATGCTAAGAAGGCATATACATGGAAAACATTTATTCAAAGGGAGGATGGCGACTTTACAACTTTCCTTAATGTTTTGCTTATGCCCCACTAATGTCTCCTAATCTAGTTATATCATTAAGAGGGAAGAGTAATAGGGATAAATGGATTACAACTACATATTCAGCACATGTAATTAATTCAGATGTCTGATTAATTAGTAGGGTATTTGTATTGGGTTTTAATATTTATCTTGAATAAATTAAGATGTGATCTTTGTCTTAGTATGAACTTAGATGTGTTGTAAAATCTTATTATAAATATCATTTAGAACTATGAAATTGATTGGGGTCTAATTGTATAAATAATTGTGGCTACTTTTAATAGGTTTAAAGTTTCAAGGGTGCTTATGATAGCTATGAGAAAATATATGAAATAAGTTGATCACTATGTTTTCATGATTTCAATCTCCTAATTCATTTCCTCCATCTATACTTTTTGAGACATGTAAACTACAAAACGATTTTTCTTTTACTTACCCTCGAATGACATGACATTTGAATCCTAAACAACACAAAGTAAGATTTAAAGACGTGTGTTGAGGGTTAGAAATGTTCTTCAACGCCGTCTAATTATCAAGTTCCTAATGGTGGAAATCATTCAATCAAAATATGTTGGAATGCGTTTTATTAAATAAATGAAATAACTTCATAAATATATAAAACCATGTCATCTATAAAAAAATCTCTTGGGAAATACTAGCTTCTAACAATGATAAAACCTCTAATGATTACTTGATCACTCTATAATTCATATGATTACTCAATAGAATGTGAATGATCTCATGCGTAAATAATTTATAACCTTTATGTATTAAATATACTAGTAGTTCAAAACTATGACTATATTAGCGCATAAACTAGCATCCAATAACAACTATTGAAAAAGGTGGAACCAAGGGGCAAGCATATTAAAACTTATCTAAAACCAAATAAAGTTCCAAAGAACATTGGGAAGCATCCACATAGACCCGAGAACATTGGGGCACCTTGAAGATAAGGCCCAAAATAGGAGAGATAAACGGGAAAGAGATGGATAATTCAAGGGCTCAATAGAGGGATATGGACCATCAAAAGTTTTAAAAACACCACTAATGCCCAATTTGGGATAATAATTGAAAATAGATAAAAGCACAAAAACATTGTACATGATGACTAACAAATGCCTTTGGCCTAATGGATTAAAAGTTGTGAGAGATTTCTTATAAGGTTATAGTACCATTGTATGCCATAATCTCAAGACCTTGTATGAAAATATTTGTAAGAATATTATCATTGAGGCATAACTATCACATGTTACACGAAAATAGTGAAGTTGTTGCTATGGACCTCCTTTAGCTTCATAGATATGAATCTTAGGAGCAATAAGACTGATAGGTAAAGGAAAAGAAGAAATTTCAAGTCTAATGGATTATAGATTAGGTTATGTGAATCAATGGCAAAAGATTTCCTAGACATAACTTGTTCTAATTGCAACTCGTTAGCATGTAACTCATGAATGACTTACATGAGGGAACAACAAGAATGGGAACTTCTCCTTCGTAAAATGAACATGTGTGTTACTTCCATGTTTTGTATCTCTTTACTCTACTTTTTACAAGTTCAAATTTTCAAAGGAACAAGCATTATCTACATTTGAGTTATAGTTCAATTATTCTATGGATTTTGACTATATTTTGTGTTGCATGTTTCACCATGGAACGTGTCAACACCACTACAAATGATAAAAACAAATGAGTAAAGGAAAAGTGTGTGTTCCCACTCATCTATGTTTTTCCTTTAAGTATGCAATTTTTCAATTCTACACTTAAAGCATGGGAAAATGTAGACACTCAAATTTGGAAACTTATCATTTGGAAATGAAAATTTTAGTTATGTTCCTATATTAATACAATTGTTTGCATTCTAAGCTCATGAATTGATGTATATTTTTATATCTCTCATGACTTTCTCATCTCTCGCACACTACTTCGTTCATCTAAAAATATTGATATCCAAATTAGTAATCCATCTACATGCATCATTCACAAACTATATATATTTCCTCACTAATTTCTTGTTTAAGAAAAGGTAACACATGTTTGGGCCGTACTATAGTTCTAGACGACCTATATGATCCCAAACTTTCATATCTAATAAATATTTTTCTAATTTTAAACCCTTTTGTGAGTTGGTTCTTCTTCTCTAGGTTGGCCATAATGTGAATGTTTTACCAATGGAAGTCTATATAAGCAAGTCAATTACACTTTACAACTCACTTGAAATTATAAAGAGATACTATTGTAAATATCAAACTAAAGAACTCAAGGATCCCATAAATCTTCCTAAAGTATTTCTACGCCATTTAGAGAAGCCAACACATGGGTATGAAACACTCAAACTATGTTTAGGAGTCTAGCTTCCTCCATTTCGAAGCATGTAAAGGCCCTAGATCAATTTCTTAGCAAGGGCAAGACACTCCAAGCATTGTTAGAGGTATTCAAGGAAAAAAGGGATTGCTCTAAGAACTTAAATCACACCACATCACACCACTATCATGTTAGGTACATTTTCTACTCTACAGTTAACCCATTATCTTTGTGTCAAGAGAAATGAGGGAACTAATAGGGTTTGGCTTATATAAGAATGTATACTTTTACCTATTATAGACACCCAAATTCCTCTTTTGCAATATTATTGCCAAAAGCACGCAAATCACTGTCATTCTTATCATTTTTGTTATATTAGTGATTTTCACTAATTAACTAATGTTTCTTACCATTTTGGTCAATTAACAATGCTTTGTTGATTTCCTAACCTCTTTTGCATTTAGGATGCCACTTTACAATGAATTGTAAGTCAAAATCCTCTTCCAAACAGACAATTAGCGATTATTAGCTAATTAAGCCTATTTTACCCTTGTTTTGGTCAATATACCCTATTATTGGCTCAAACCCCTCTTCCAACCATTCAAAATCACCCCACTTCCCTCCACAACATCTCAGTAAGCTTCAAAATCTTATCCTAGCCTCCTAATTAACCCTAAGTGGTTGATTAAGGATCCTCACATCTTAATCACTTGTTAATTCACTAATTGTGATTAGCAAAGATTAATCATGATTAGAAATCCTTAATCTACTTTGTACTTTTAGTCCCACATGCACTAAGATGTTAGTTTTCCTCAAAGGAAAAACTATAAAAAGGACTAACCACATACCTTTAAACTTTACATTATGCTTTGAATTGCATATCATATAAGAAATATGATTTATAGCCAAGCTCAATCCTTGCCTCAAGTCTTCAATGGGGTTAGTAGATGGGTATCCAATATGATCTTGTATTTATTGTTGGAGAGACCATTTCACCTTCCTTGGAGTAAGAACAAACCCCAATTTGATTGCTCCTATTTCTATTTAGGTCTATGTTAGCTAGCAATTGAACATACTAGTAGGCATGTTTTAGCTAGGTTTTGAATTATATTCATGTTAGTTGTTTCAAGCATTCCATTAATATTTTATCTTTGATGTAACTATTGTTAGATTCAATAAGAATTTTCTCAATTAGACTATGTGGTGTTAGTCTTAGCTTTGCTTTGGAACTTTTAGTAGTCTTCACCTATAATACGAGAACCACATGAGAATGGTTCCTGCTTGAGGGGATGTAGTACAAGTACTTGGATTGGTTTAACAAGGTTTGAATACCAATGGTATTCTAGTCTCACCTAGACAAGTCTTTGTCCTTTTGTTATCTAGTATTGTCATGAAGTTTTCTACGGGCATGTAGGGTTTCAATTTTTTTGCACGCATTACAAGTGGTGTTGAAGTTATGTGAGCCCTAAAGACGCTCATTTACAAGAAATTGAAGGGAAAGAGAAGTTACAAAATTCCACCATGCATAGGTCCAAGACTGTACAAAAGGATCTAGGACTATAACACATTCCATGTACAATTGTATGGTCTGCATAGGAGTAGTTTCAAGTTCCAGGATCATGCATGCGGAGGATTTTTAGATTCAAAAGATCTCTTTCACCCAATCTACATACTTAGTCTCTATAGCACTCCACACAACTAAGAATTCATCCCTTTATGTGTTTTAAACAATCATTATATTGTTATATCATGAGAACTATATAACAATGATATTATAAAGTATATGGTTAATGTGGATTAATGTATTTGGAATTTACTACCTATAACATAACTTACATCCTTCCAACAATAAAATTTTCACAATAGATTTTTAGTGTGTAAACAAGTATTAACATAAAAATACAAGGCTCAAGAATTAAGAATAGCCATAACAATTCAATCTCATTCTTACAATCGCAGGTTTGATATTATGCATCGACCATATATCTTTGAGACATTTGTTAACACAAATTACATTCTTAAAGCTACTCACTTACACATTGGTTAGTCTTATGGATGTCCCAAATACAAATTCTAATATAAAAATATTTGTCATAAAGCTTGTGGGACCCCTTACCCTATAAGTTACAACATTAAACCCCAAGCATACTCCTCCCAACCACCCTTCTGCGTTCAAAATACTACACTTTTCTTTATTACTATCATCTATATGTGTTTTTTTAATTTCATTTAATTCCACATTATGATTTATATATATTGTTCCATTATTATTTTTCAATTATTATATATAAATACGCACACGCACACACACACACGAGGGACACACACCCAAACACTCGTATAAATACATGTACACACATGTGTGTGTGTCTAAACATATATTTATATGTACGAGTGTTTGTGTGTGTGTGTAGTTACCACCATTTTATACGAGAAAAATACATATGTCATAAGCGCATCTATAAAAATGTTGAGAGAGTCATCCGACCACATCTCAAGGGCATGTCATGAGTATGTAGGTTAATAATCCAACCTATTTCCTCACAACCTCATCTTGTGAAGAAAAGGGACCACACATTGAAGCAATTTGAATAGTAAGAGTCTTAAACTTCCATCATGTACCCAAGAAAATATGATTTTTTGATTGAATTCTACAAAAATATCAATGAATCTTCTTTTGATGCTCGACATACATCATTTTCCTATCAATACCCCCGCATCTCACTATGAAATGCCTTTCAACATAGATGGAAAACCCAATGGTAAGATTATTTATTCATTTTTTTATCTTTTGTTATTATTATTATTATTATAAAATTTAATTTATGTAATCATCTAAACTATATTTTCATTCTCTTAATTTACACATGCATCTCTTGCATACATTTTTCTTAACAAAACATATACTTATTATCCATGAATGATGACACCACTCAAATGTAACTTAGATGTCAATATTGTGTTGAGGCCCAAATAATAAAGGTCAAAAGAATGGTGGAAAGAGACAAAACATAAAGACTCATAAGGGGAAAAATAATTAAATGGGACTGTCATTACAGATATAAAAATAAAGTGGGCAAAATGTAAACACCAAGAAATGGCCCCTATGCATTTATCGGTCATTAACTTGCATGTTTGTAGGGTTCTTATGTACTTATCAATCATGGTCCAAATTCAAAATGTATGGCATGTCATTTGTGCTCCTTTGCATTTATTCTCCTTTCTTCTTTCCTCCCTTATTATTTTTCTTTCATTTCCCTCTCCTCTTGATTACACGATATTATAGTAGTTTTTATAGGATTGTGCGCTTCACATTCCTAGCATGTTCTATTGGTTTGTTGAATTATTTTAGGTTAGGGTGCATCCGTCATAATGGGCTTATTATTTTCATTTTCTAATTGTTCCTTATGTTATCCTTCATACCAACGGGGCCATAATTATTTTTTTATAAACTCATGCACCTTTGTACATTGAGTCTTCTAGAAATTTAAGAAAGCATGCATTATCTAGTAAGGCATTCAAGAAGTTTTGGAAAAAAATTATAGAAGGAAACTACCGGTCATCAAGAGTTTTAAAGAATAAATCAATCATTATAGTGTTGAAGTTCATGTTTAGAGACAAGTTATATTGTACTAGTTTTCTTGGTGGAGGAATTATTTCAATGGTTGTATTTTTAATATTGTATAACATTCATGGATTTAAAAATCACAAGATAGTTTAATTATTCCCTCTTTAACGCAAACCCCAAAACATATTATTTTCATTACAATTCCATATTTGATTGGTCATTAGGGTTACGAGGGAGAAGCTTAAACACCCATGATATAAGGAAGATGCAAAATTCTAAGCAATGTTTTTGAAAGGAAGGTACTAACGAATCAAAACTTCAAATTAGATTTCACCTATTTATTTTTCCTCGCTAGAACATCAAATGCACAATATCTACATATATAGAATGTCAAATACACAACCTTAAAATAATTTAGATTTGGTCAATGTGGGATTTATAGGTTTCCTCTGTCTCATTAAAAACCTCAATATCTCTTAATATATTCTAATAACTCGTATAATTACTCTTTGAACAAGATAAATATAAACCCTATATTTTTCTTTATCATTATAATTTTAAAAATAATAATTAATTTTGATTTATTATTTTATCTATTTTTATTGCTAGTAGTCTAATGTAGATAATTTAATCATTACACAATCTTTAAGCTTTTATAAGATTGAGATTTGAAATCATTACATCTTTACTTGAGAAAGGAAACTTTTTATATTTATGTAGTAATGCTTATTAAGGTATAAAGGGGGTTATCTAAAAAAATTGTAATGTTGTGGAGAAAATTTAAGATCCTCTTTTATGTAGATGGTGTCATGGAATGCATTCTTTTTTACGAGTATTAGAAAGTTTAGATGAAGAATTACATGAATTCAAAGTTAAGAAAGCTAAAAAAGAAGCTAGATGCTAGAATACAACATAGGCGTAAAAGTGTAAATAATAGGAGAAACTTCCTACCCCTCCTCTCCAACAATCACTAAAAATTAGCATACGATTTTGTTGACATTCATATTTCGTAAAATCATATTCATTTTCTCGCCTATAACAAATTCAAAGTTATTTTTACCAAATTATACCTACAAGTTTTTGTGAGCGGAAGATACCCTCCTTTAGTTGCGTTTTTAGTGATCATTTACAAATTTTTATCTTTTAGATGAACTAGTTATAGTCAAGAAACTAAATGTCACACAATTGAATGGTGAGGAGAAACTAAAAGAACTAGCTTTATTTTGACAAAGGAATTTCATTACATGTTAACATTTTTGGCCATATTAACATGTCATTCTAGCGATAAACTATAAATTAAGAAAAATTGCTTTTTGCTTGGGGTAACCTCGCTAAGTGGGTCATGTCGCTAAACTTTTCTAACATATGATAGGGATTTGTTTGTTCTCTTCTTAGTCTTTGTGTGGAGAACTTATGCCTTTGATGATGCATAACAATTATGATGGTTGGGTAGAACTAGATCTACGGTTAGGCGAGATTTCTTTTTGGGCTATTATTTTTTTCCTTGTATAAATTGTTTTGTGCTTAGTAAGTGAATTGAAATATTTATGTCTTGTATAATTGCAATTGTATGTTTCGATACTTTTCATATTTCATATCGTCGATTGGACACTTTTTATTGTAATCGAAATATATTTTCTATATCTCCATATTTTTGGATTATTAGATATGATGACGCATTTCTAGAAAAAAAAATCATTATTTAGTTCAAACTTACACTTAATATTAAGTGTATTCTTTCTTTGTGGTGTATCATATTTATTTTGAAACCCAACTTTCACTAAATATTGGGAGTGTGAATAATTGATGAATAATCAACCTTTTATGATTTAGTGCCAAGGATTAAGAGGTATCGATTTCACACAACTCATATACATCTTGAATTTGATGTCAACCATTTTTATATTAGAATATGTAACATCGAAAAACTAATAAAATAGTATAAAAAAATGAAAACCCCAAAGAGAAATAATGAATGTATAACTTGGGCTCAAGAGCTTGGGCTATTGGTTAGTTACAAGTAGCTAGTAATTATCAACCAAAGTTTCATTTCTATTGAAGCCATTGAACATTTTTAATAATGACCATGGGACACCTTACGGTAGGGGTCACACTTCTTCTTCGTGGATCAAGTGGAGCATACCTAGGACTTTATGGACCCAAGCCCACGCTAATGCACCACTTTGAGAAGGTGCACCTCAATTAAACCACTTTGATTCATAGTTTCAATATTATAAAAGTGTTTATCATCCAACATTTTAGCCAAGAAATTGTGATGTATTGATAAATAAAGAAACGTTCAAACTTGAAATTTCAAACTCATAACCCTAGGGTTAACACGTGCAATAACATACCCAAGACTATGACTCTCTTTGTGCCCAAAATTCACTTGAGATTTGTGGGTGCGTTGTTAGAATTGACCCACACTAGGTATGTACTCTATTCTCAATCGCCGATTATAGGGTCCTCGAAAATTATAACTTTTTAAGGTATACATATAAAGTTGATAAAACACTCGAACATTCTCCGAGAAAAAGAATGTCGGTCGATACAATGTAAAAGGTGGTGGAGAAAGGTGAGACAATGTGAGCCCGCACAATATTTTCTATAATTTGTGTAGATTTGATTCTATAAAACCTTCTACTTCTCCACAATTTTGTGGAATCTTGTATACAAAAGTGGAGACGTAGCTTTTGCTTTTCCATGTACACTTTTGATTATTTTCCACCGCAATGATGGCTTCTAAGTTGTACGTAAGTTTACTTGACATATTGTCTCGTAATATTCATTGCCGACTAATTATGCTTATTTCATTAATAGGCTAAACACATGATTACATGCATATGTAATCGTTTTATGCGAGATTGTGTCTTCTTATTCTAAATATATTAAAATAATAGGCTTAATTAAATAATGCATAGCATCCGTGTAACCCTAGTAACACACAAAATGTAACGAAAAATTCCCACGTGGCCCACACATACATATAGAAAGACCAAGTTCCGTGTGAGAGGCCCAAAATTAGTCTCTACCATTATCCTATGTTCTCTTCTTTATATAAGAATTGGGTGCCTTAATTATTATAGGAGACCCCTAATCCACAAGTAGACAAGAAAGGCGAGGAAAGAAAAGGTGCTTGATATCAAAACTTTTGTTTTAGGTTTAAAGGTCGTTTATGGGAATACTTTGTACTTTTGTATATAAGAGGCACTTAATTATGTTTTACATATGAGATATATACATATTATCCTCTCTGAGATCGAAAATGTGATATTGCACAAGTTTTCCATCATTAAAATAAAACATGGGTCTAAAATAATGTATATGCAAGTCACACAAATATAATAAAGACAAACATTGAAAAACTAAACACAATTTGATTGTTGGCACCTAATTTTGGTATAAAACTAGTTTATTGATTTGGTGCTAGTGTATTTATGTGTTTATTGGTTATTACTAGTCACGCTTTCAATGAGGCATATTGCTTATGTTTCATTATTCCCTTGTGTCAATAACAACCTTCTACGTCTTGAACTTGTTTGGCCCCTTTAACCATGATTTTATCTATATTCATTTTTGTTTTCCATGTTTCTTTCTTCCATAGTTTTCTCTATCCTCCCTTGTTTTTCTTGTGGTCTTGGATAGTAATCATTCTCATATTGTATGGCTCTAGTCATGCAATTTATGCACTTTGTATGGAAATAGTCATTGCTTTTCACGAGGCCCTTTTACTCCATGATTTTGAAATCCCCGAGGTTTATGTGCTTGTTTGTCATATTTCCTTCGGTGTTGTGTGTCACTTACATGCTAATATGGTTGTATTTTAAATTCATTATGTCTATAAATACATTAGCACATTAGTGGATTTAGAGGATGAAATTCATAAGGGAAAAAAATTGCAATAATTATATTGAATATGTAAGAGCATATTTCATTATTTTCAAGATCATCGACATCCCTAAAGAACAATTTAATCACTTAGAGAGTGTTCTACCTTTTACTATTTGTTTTGCATACATTATAAGATGAGAGTTGGGACACTTGCACATACCAAACTATTTGTTGACTTGTATCAAGTGCTTAACAAAGAACTTGTTCAATACATGAACAATTTGATAATAATGGACTTTGTAAACATAAGAATACATTAACATGTCCTATGTTGTTTCTAGGTCTTGTAAGGTGTTGAGGATGGATTATGTTTTTAAGAAACTATAGTGAGTTTTCAATGATCTACAACAAATCCAAGAAAAATGAGAAAGAATCTCAAATTCCATAATTAGATGATTGTGTTTGTTAAAAATATATTCATTGAAGGAAGTTACTTTTGTACTTTATATAGATCTAGTATACAATTTTTGTACACTCTAAAAATATGGTAGGTGTAACAATGGTTAAAGCACCTACTTTATAACCAATGTTATGTCAAGAAGTTCAACGAATAGGATGGATAGGGGAAACAATCCTCTGTGAGCATGTAAATACCTCCACTAAGGAGACCCATAATATAGAGTATGTAGGAACCAAAATCAATGGTGTTTTTCTCAAATGTGCTAAGAAAAATTGTAGAAGCATCTAATGCGGGCGTTGCATTGGGTATAGTAAAAAGTGCATCAAATATCATACATGAATCACATATTTATGAACTGGAGTCTATAGGTGTAAGATTAATGAAATTGTGTGGGTGGGATCGGGAAGAAGAATGTGTGTCTAATACGTCAATATTATGTTACAAATTGTTGGAAAGACATTTAGGACCAAGGCCGACTAATATAATATTTTGTCAAAATATCAAATTTGCACTAAAGATATCTATCATTTTCTATTGGCAAAAGACAAATAATAATGTAACTCTCTTACGGAAAGGAAAGAAGAGGAAATGACTCATTGGGAGTGCTAAGATCATAGGAAAATCTATGAAAAATGTAAGAAACCATGTACAAAAAGGTTGGTTATGCTATAATAAAAGTACAATAACCTACCTTTTTAAGTGTTGAAAATCTTATTTCCCTAGCCTTTATGCATTAAATTTTGGTTAATGTTCATAGTTCATACAAATATATTAATTAAGATCGTGTATATAGTTTTTATCTATTTGATGTTCTTTTTAAGTGCATAGCATCATCTACCGATAAGGAAACCTTACACAATTACGTCCAATGTATATCCAAAATTGTTACATGTCCTAAAAAGGAACTACAATGACCATTGCTAATATGATTACATTGTTAGGAATTGAAAATGTTGGGATGGATACCAAGACAAAGGGATACATAAAGATGGCTAGAGGATAAGATTGACCATTTTGCAAAAGAAGAAGCTAGTAGCATCTTCATACATCTCATTTTTGTGTTTGCTAACTTTTTATCTTGTCAGGGGTTGTTGATGCATTATCCTCCTAAAAAAGTGCCTCAAGGACTTGTTGGGATGTGGGTGTGATTAGACTTGCTCATGTGGGCTAGACAAAAAAATTGAGTTATGCCATTATGTTGTCTTTTATACCACATTTACCCTCTCCTCACTTTTTTCCTCTCTTGTTTGCACGTTTACATCATTATGTTCACTTGTCACTTATTTTTGGTCTTCCATCACTTTTGATCATCTCATACCTTCAACACGTCTCTATTTATCCCTACAGATTCCATTTCATGTTTCCTTTCATCCCTTAAACTTAGGTTTCCACCAAATTTGATGCGATCACCCATGGGTGATTGCATTGGTATTTATTTATCCCATGGTCAACAGGATCATCCATGGGAAATTGTTTCAAATATATACCCCTCTCCTTTTGACAATTAGTATCGATAAATCATTACTCTATGCACTTCACTTTACTTACACATTGGACATTTGTGCACATATTCACATCTAGTTATTAGAATTGAGGTTTTGGATCTTTTCCTTTCATATTTTTGTCACCATAGTGAGCTAGTATTGGAGGTCTTATTATTGAGCATTTTCCATCTCCACCCATAGCAATTCTCTCTTGATATTGTTATCTTTGGGAGGATCAATACATCAACGCTCATATTGCAGGTAAGTATCTCTAACCCTTCTTTATCCTTTGTTTCATGTTTATTTTGTGTGGATGGTTGATCATTCATTACTAGAGATTAGGGTAGATGCATGTTTGGTTTAGCCTATTTATACGTATTATTATTTGATTCCATTATGATTTATCTATCTCTTATCCTAACTTTATCTTTAATTCTATTAGGATAACTCTCTTTATCTTAGGTATACTCCTTATAAACCCATAACTATCTTATGGTTAGGGCTCTATCATCTATAATTGCAACACTTCCACTCATTGATAACCTTTAGTATCTATAGCTTATGTGTAGGCCTAGATTTTATCCCTAACTTTGAGAACACGAGTAGGGATCCGTCTTAGTCCATCAAACATTCTACTTTGAACTCGCGTGAATCTTATTTTTCCTTAAATCAAGCCACATCACTCTTATTTTTCTCTTCTTTTCTTACATGATAGGCCATTGTGTAAATTTCCTCATATAGACAATCCTTCATGTGCGTTAGTTTTTCTAATCTTATATTATCAACCTTGTGCAAACACTTGCATGACCAATCCTCTCTAGCTATTTTTTATACCTTTCATTTTTCTAACCTAGTGTCATCAGCCCTTATGTAAGTTATACATGGATGATCATGTATCCTTCATAAATTTATTCCTCAAAATTTATTCCTTGTTTCCATTGGACCCTATGTGATTCTTTATGCACAATTGATCTTATCGGAAAATATATTCCTAGAGTCTCCCTCCCAATCAATCTTGACCTATAAAACTTGGTGGAGTATTTGACATGTTGTTTTTTTATTCATCTTCTAAACAAAACTTTGAGAATAATATAAACAAAAAATTAATACCTTTCCTAAGTTAGTTCGTCATTCCGATGACTATTTTTCCATAGGAGTTTCTAATAGTAAGAAGAAAAAGAAACCAACTCATAATATGCAAACTAGGTCTAATACTCATAATCATATCGTTAAATTAAAAGAGAAAGGAGAACATGAAGATATTATTCCTAGTTCTTATTATCCTCTGTCATCCAAAAAAATATGTAGTAATTCCTTACGTTTATAGGAAAGACACCTAAGATGTTCCAAAAGTGTATTGAAGACTATACTTATAGAATATTAGACTTACATGTTAACCACACAAATCGTCCTAAAAGTAGAGAAAATTTTGATACCTCAAACAACATTAATACTCCTTCAAACAATGATCCTACTTAACTCCTCATTCAAATTATTTTTCATTTAATTCAATAACATTTACTACACTAACTAATCAATTATTACAAATGTAAAACAACTTGTCCCAACTCACTAGTCAACCACAAACAATCTCTTAGTGCTTGAAAACCCAATGTCAATGCCCCTCTCCATTGGAATCAATGGATCACCCATAATCCAAAATACCATTCACAAAAATTTCCTTCAAGATATTAAGAGATATCCTTTTATCCCCCACATTGCTTCCATGGAAATTGGAGGAATTATTGATCCCAAAATTTTGGCATAGCTATGCACCTTGTGAATAGGAATAAGGATGGAGTATCAAAAATGTAGCATGTTTGGAGGAGGCATGCACATACAAAGTTTTATCTAGTTGTGTAGAATAAAATTTGACAAGGTGCATTCTTGAAGGAAGAAAAGGGAAGAAAATACTAATGCTAAGCGAGAAGGAAGAGAGGAATACCACATGGAACACATGTAACAAACCATGTTAGTATAAATGACCAATTGGAAAAGGACAAGGAACAACAATATTGTAAGGAATGTGGAAATGTCAGCGAGGAAGGTGTTCTTTATCCAAATTGATTCTCCTGTGAGGGTTGGGCAACATCACGAAACTAGCAGGATGCTTAGAGACAGATGAATCATGATATGAGTCATTTTGTAGCCGGGGGGGATTTAGCTGACTCTTTGTCACTCGGGTGTTGGAGAAATGGATAGCACCTCACTGAGGTCTTGATCTACCCTCACTACTTTAGGTTGTGCCTTCAACCAAGGTGAGAGGACCCGTTCTATAACCCGTGTTGGTGAAGGACATCAAGAGATCCTTCTTTGCATAATTTTCAATGAGAACCTTGAGGAAATATGATCAATACAACATAATCTAACTCTCACGAGTTGTCACACTAGAGAGTGGAGATGTTTCTGGACAAGATTCGGGTTACTAAAGACAATAATTGAATCTTGATTGTCTTTGCATACTTTGGCAATGGAATTTTTTCATTTTTGGATACACGGTACAAGCAGGGGTAGTTCATGTAGGATTCATCGTTTGAGAAGTTTCTTGTGGGAAGTTAAGCAAGATGAAGTTGATTATACTAGATATTTGAGAGCCTTTACAAAAATTGGGAACTCGCAGAATAGAATGCTTCAAAACAAAAAAATATTCCTTGACCATAAGGTGTGTATCAATGGAGGCCCAGAGATGCACGGTTTCATACACTCTTCGAGAATTCAACACAAAGGCTCATGTTAAAGACTCAATTAAATGTTAGAAATCCCTAGTTCATCACGCCTAAGATACACTCATAGGCTTACAAACAATCTTTATCAACATAGTGAAAGTAAAGTGATTTTAAATTGTTTATTTCATTACCAGATGAAAGCTCTTCTCATAATGAAATTACAAATGCCATAATACAAACACACGAGACAATATCTTGTGTGACTCAGAGAGATTTTAACATAAGATTGCAATAGGAACAAGAAAAACTATTTGAAAACATTTTGAAATAATAGCAAACACAATTATGCTCATGATCAACACAGATTCATTCAAGGTTCATTAGATTCATCAATAGGGGAAAGTTTCCTCGACAATCTCAGAGCTTGTCAATGGTTGTACACTTAAAACCACCTTGACGTAATTAAATCTAAAACACGGGAAAATAAATTGGTCTCTCATATGGTCTCTCAGGAAAATTGGTCTTTCTCAAACTTTCTCAAAAAAATTAACCCCCTTATGCAAGAGTATTCTCATTGCATTTATATAATTTCACTCATTCACTTCCCCCAAAATTTCCCCCTGAAAAGTCTAAATCTTCAAGAGAATATTCCTCTCTGTTTTTGCAGTGGAAAAGTTGTGAGCCATTCACATTTCCTACTTTCATCAAATATGATTGGGGCACCATGCCATAACTTTTGACAGTATTTTTAATCATTCTTTTATTTTGTCGTGTAAGAAATCCCCCTTTTAATAATTCTCAGGTGGCTCCATATGGCTTAATCTAAAAATCAATCCTCTTCACCTTTGAGAAAACACCTTTAGAAATGAGTGCCCTCACATGGATACTTGTATTCGTGCCTCTCTCGAAATGAGCATCCTCACATGGATTATACCACATACATGCGGCTGCGAGTCCGAGTCACCAAGTGCAAAGAGGAGCCAAGCGAAACCTCCAGGTGTCTCCTTAGCGCAAGCTGTAAAGGAGAAGTCCAGAGGCAGGTTCCCAAATGAGCGCGGGCCCTCCACATGTTTAGAACCCTAGAGAGTTGCAACGATTGCTGAAAATTTAGAATATGGGAAGGTCCAATGAAGCTTCCACGTGTGCTTCAGTGTGACTTCAAAGTTGAATTCTAGATCTAGGACCTCAAATAAGCACGGGCTCTCCACATGCCCCTGGGCCCAATAAAGTTACCTCGGCCATTGAAAAAGTATGTGTAAAGAGGAGCCAGCGGAAGCCTTCACATGTCTCTTTGGCACACTTTTGATATGGTGCCCAAAAGCGGAGACCCCAAACAAGTGCGGGCTCTCCATGTGTCTCAGCGTGGAAAAGTTGTTGAAAATGTTTAAGGACCATTGGAAGGTGCCACGTGCCCGGGGCAGAAATTTGCATCGAGGACGCTTGAAAATTCAAAGTATGGGTAGAGCCAGCGGAATCTTCCACATGTCACTTCAACACTCTTTCAAAAATGAAATTCAAGGGCAAGTCCCCAAACAGGCATGGGCTCTCCACGTGTCCTAGGTCTGAAAAAGTTACACCAGACACTTGAAAAGTCTAAGTATAAAGAGGAGCCAGCGGAAGCCTCCACATGTCTCCTTGGCACAAATCCAAAGGTAATACCTAGAGGCGGGACCTCAAACAAGTGCAGGCCCTCCACGTCGAAAATATTTAAGTTGAAGCGGGCCTGAGAATCTTAAAATGCCCCGACGACCCGCCTCTCCACTTTTAAATTTTGATGTGGGCCCCAGCGGATTCGTGGCTCACTTTTATACTTTTACTTCATTTCAAAACAGAGCTTAAAAACTCCAAAGTGCTCTGGCAACCCACCTCCTGCTTTGACTTTTCAATGCTGACTCAAACATGTGACATTAATTTGTCCCCCGTGAGTCGTGGATCATTTTATAACTTTACTCCTTTTCACAAAAAAAGGCTAAAATCTTCAAAATGCCTTGACGATCTGCCTCTTCACCTTTGACTTGAAAAATGGCCACATATCCATCTTCGAGGTCAAAGTAAGAAATTTGCCTTGTCGCTTCATATTATTGAATAGCCAATTAGAAACTATCGAGGCCGCGGGACCAATTTGGCATTTTTTACAAATGTAACAAAAGTGACAAGTTAGCGCCAAATAAACTCGCCGTGCCGCGTCCAATTAAAAAGGCGACCACGTATCTACAGATGTTGAGATAAAATTTGACAGGGAAAACACAACCGAGGAAAAATAAAATGCAAAGGAAACTTCACCATTCACGTCCAGAATTCAAAATGTTCCTCATGGACAGAGAAACTATAAATAATACCAAGACTCAATGTCATCCACAACCTAAGGAAAGGAATGACAATGGCAACCAAATGAAGGAGAAATCATTCACGCATCCATACAGGAGACAGAGAATACTTCAAACCATGTGGATCGAGAAATTCGAACAAACAGGTGAGATTAAATTCAGCACCAATAGAAGGAAGGTCGGTCAGAAACACTAAAATATCTTACGATCTTTCAGTATGCAAACCATGGGATATAGAGTCCATTCCTTCCCTTGAATCAAAGAATGTTGATTATTTTCTGTTGTCCAAATAAGAACTCCATGTTATTTTTAATAACTCGTTCATGTTTCAAACTTAAGTCACTCTAGATTAAAGACCCACGGAATGAAGAAATTGAAGACTGATGTTCCATGGTATTGTTAACAATTTCAGTCCTTTATAACATGGAAAATACATCATTGCGGGGACTTAAAAAATATGGAATTCTACGGAGTTTCTTAATTCCACGTAGCAAGGCATATAGTCCACTTAGAAGAATTTGTGATGTACATAAGAGGTTCTATCAAGATCTACTAAGAAAGGGAATTAAATTTTGAATGCGACTAAGGATGGAAGTCTTGGGACAAGAGCTATGTGTTCCATGTGTTCTGAAAATATAACGATCCATAGATTTCAAAATTTTGTAAAGGTCAAAACTCGCCAACCAAAGAAAAAATGGACGCGAGATGCTACAACGTATTGCGGGTTGTGTCTTTCTCACGGGTGTTCTAAAACATGATAGAGGTTATAAACAATGTCATGTATCAAGAATAAATACACCTCGTGGTATGAGAAGAATTGTCTAAACTCGAGAAGTATGACAAATCCACACCCGATTTGAACTAGATACTCAACCACTCCCCTAACTTGAATTTAATTTTGAGCAATGTCATCTTCCTACACTAGTAGTTTGATGGGATGTGATTGGATTAATGTCGGGAACCCATACCTCACATACGAAATCTATGACGATTGGTCCTTGGTGGTGGCAGGTAGTTGAATCTATTAATCATTGGTTATGATCGGCCTCTCCGCTCTTGTCTCTCTTACATTCTATAAATGTAAGTGTTTTGGCACATAATACGGGTTCGATTTTTGTAAGTCTATATATATGCCTTTGAGCTCAAAAATTATTTTCTTCAAACCTTTATAACTCACATGTGTAAGTTTATTACCTCGGCTTTGTGTTTGTAAATGGTCAAGATTTGATATTAATGCAAGTGTGGCTTCATTCCTTTGAATGCTCCGTGTTTAATGTGAATATCTCTTTCCTCTTACATGCCTTCATTCTTTTTCACTTATTTTCCTTCAAATATGTGTGTATTTCTTAAATATTCTTTTTTTGGATTCACATCTGTGTCTTTTGGAGCCATAATCAATCCATTTTCTAGTTTGGTGCATCACCTCCCATTTATTTTCAATTCTCTCTCACACCCTATCTCCTTGGATTCTTAGTTTAGGAAATAGATAGTGTTAGAATAGAAACTAGTTAGTGTAGTTGCAGTGAACTGGGGTGAGAGGAAATATTCATTTCATCCGAGTTTTGATCTTGATTTCCCCCACACTTTTAAGATCATTCATCTTTTCACTAAAATGTTAAAATCTTGATTCAACAAGGGTGTGAATTTCAGAAAAAACAATTTTTGGCATTTGATGGGACAAATTTGATGAGATTCACACCATCTCCACTAATATCGGTGTGTCTCTTAGTAGATTCTAGACTTTGGAGGCATCTTTGAACACATTTAATTACTCCCAAGTTTAAATATGTTGATTAAGCGAGTCTAGTTCCCATTTTTATGAGAAGAATACTAATAAGGCAGAGTGTGTCCGAGAGGTGAACCTTTTGCAACTCTCACCAAGAAGAAGAGGAAGAAGACAAATATTGTTGCAAATATATCCATCACCTTCAAATACAAATATTTCCACTCCTCCTCCTAGTATAAGCTTCTCTTTCTCCATCAGATGTTTAAGGTCTATTCCTTTCCTAGCGCATTAGAGAAATCTCCCCTTTGTAAGTTTTAATGGTGGTAGTCGGTTGGTCTTAAATTCCCAACATGATATACCAATGTCTACTCTGAAAATTATTCCTTTATTCACTTATGAAAACTTATAACCCATGAAGATCATATTCATGATGTGCCAAATGTGTGCTTAGTTAAAATTATTATTGAAGATGATGTTGCAGTTAGGCTTCTTGCTTCTTCATTAAAAAGAAAATCACTTCAATGGTATAGAAGTTTGAGGCCTACTTCCATTCACAAATGGGATGAGATTGGAACAACCCTCTATTAAAGTTTGATGAAAATTTAGACAGCATATATCTATTAGAATAGCTAACAACCATCAAGAGGTCCCTTAATGAACTCGTGGTGAATTTCAATTTCAATTTCATAAAACATAGGACAAAATTACAGTTCTTTTGAGACCAAATCCACAAGGTGTTTTTCATTTATTTACTAAGATATTTGAAATATGATATAGCTATAATGAGAAGATCTATGAGTGATATACAATTACTTGATGCATATACAATAGCCATTAGGGCTGAATTTTTTTCATTCAAGTTGGAAAAATAGCCCTTAGATTGCCAATGTCTATTTTTCCTTAACTCGCATCAAAGTAATCAAACTTCCTTTACTCCCATTCCTAAGCCAAATGCTTCATCTTCCGCCTCCATTTCCTATTCTTCCCAAAAATAAAATGATGATGATGAACATAGAACCTTATTTAAAAAATTGTCTAATGAAATTATCTCTCTAAAGAGGCAACAAGCTCAATCCTCTAGAAATTACCCAAGTTTTAACCAAGGGAAATCTTTAAGCCAAAATTTTAATCAAGGTTATCATCCACAGAGAACCCAATATCCAAATCAAATATATGGCAAAAATCATCAAATTGATAGATTACAAGGCAAAAACCCACATCTACCTCTTCAAATGGTTTCTCCTACACAATCACTTCCTATCGTCAACTCAAAAAAAAAGCACTCATTCCGAGTGTAAAAAAATGTAATACAAGAAGATGAATGGTGTTTTCCATGCACTTAGCCACATAGTTAGAATACTTGTGCAAATGACAGGAAAGTACAATCCCTCATGGTGAAAAACTCTTCCAATCAACAATAATTCTTGATGGAAATGGAAACTAACAACATAAATGTTACATAAGAAGCCTCCCCGAGCCTAACTTCATGTTTTTGGGTTTGATGATTTTTGTTTTGGTTAACCAAGCCACCGATAACTTAAACAGGCATGAAATTCATGTTGTGAATCATACAAGGTAAAATAGGAGGCAAATAGAAATGGATATATCATCCCCTTCATTACAAACTCCCTATCTCAAAGATAGATGATCCGTGGACTTAGGAGAAATGTGGATTCATCCAACGACTCGCACTTGTGAAATAAAATAGGTGAAACACATAAAACTCACAAATTACTAAAAATTCTTGGAATAAATAAATTCCACCAACCAAAGAAATTTTGCGGATGGAACAAATAAGAGGACTATCAATTAGTTATCGTCTACAAATGACAAGGAGTTATTGCTTAGGAAGGTATGTGATGAAGCTAAAAAGTAAGTCTTTATCTATTTATGTCGAAATATAATGATGTATTCTCATGGAATTATGAAGATCTTAAGGGTTTTGACCCCAACATTTCTCAACACACCATAGATCTTGATCCTAGTGCCAAGCCAACCAGATAGAAACAAAGGCCTGTCAATCCCAAAATAGATCCCCTCATGAGAAAAGAGTTAACCAAAATCATTGAGGACAAAATTATATTCCCCATCAAGTACTCCTCTTGGGTGGCTAACTTGATCCCTGTTAGGAAGAAGAATGGAGAAATCAAGATGTGTGTGGATTTTAGAGACTTGAATAAGGCCTCCTTAAAGGATCATTATATTTTTCCCTTAATGGAATAAATTTTTGAGGCTCTAGTAGGAACCGAAATATTTTCTATGCTTGATGGATACTCAAGTTTTAATCAGATTAGGGTTAGAAAATAATATGAATATAAGACCAAATTTATAACCAAGTGGGGAACATATGCATATGAGAATATGTCATTTCGCTTATCAAATGCAGTGTCACTTTTTGATGGTCCGTAATCATGAGCAATATGCAAAAACATTCACCAATATTTTTTTATAAAATGATTTCACATATTAAATTTGACATTATAAATTTTCTATATTTTTAAGAGTTATTAAAAATCTACAATCTCTGTGGAAAATCAGAGGAAAATAGGCAAAAACAAAGAGAAAATAAGATACACAATTGTTAATGGAGTTCAACATGCAAGCCTACGTCTCTAGGTCCATATAAACGAGACCAATCTATTAAAATATGCCTCAAAACACTTACAATGATTCGAAAAGGAAAATACAGATCTTCCAAAAATTACGCAATATTCTCCCTAAAAAAATCCAATCTCCTTTGGAAATTTCTACCCAAACTACTCCTAACTCTCACAATTTGTAAAAACGCCCCACCAACCTATAAAAACTTTGCATCAAATATCAACTCGCTCGATTATATAACATCCGATCCCTCTTGGTTTAATGACACACATGTTTTTTCTATGTCATGGATCAAGGGTTTAACCCCTCTCGAACACCGCCCCACCACTTATTATTTCTATTTTTGATAAATCCCACATTCACTATGTGACGGGTGTTAATGTGGTTTAAATGCATGGTAGTGTGGGTTAACCATTGGTCTTAAGATCAATTTTTTTGGGTGAGTTATAATGGTTGGCATCATTGGACATGTGTTGTGTTGAGTTTGTTGCAATGCTTGAGTTGGGATAGTCGGTTGGTAACGGATGAGCTATGCGATGTGAGCTTCTCGGTGCCGAGGTGGAAGGATTTGGGTACTCACCAGGTTAAGAGTTGTCACGGTTGGCGAGTTGGGTTTCATATACGCCGAGCTGAGATGGTAGGGAAGTGGGTTGGCCCTACGTGACAATTTCAATACATTGTGGAATATATCCCACATTCACCTTGTTATGAATAATAGAAGCATATATATAGTATTTCCACTAAGGAAATATGAAAATCAAAGGTAAAGGAACCCCTTTGTAAAAAGAGTGTGTTGACCCTAGCTAAGGGCCCCCAACCAGAAAATAGTAGGGCCATTTGAACGAATTTATTTTTGAAGACCAGAGTCATAAAATAATGATTGTTGCTCCATATCACCTTGCCATGTGTCATGATCACCTTGGTCCACTTGGCGGATGTGCACGCGTCCATTTCACTTGCATGCATTCCACTATTTTTGCTAGTTGGCGAAGAATTTCAGCAAGGGCTATATCTTATGCATATGTGCTCCATTTTTCGTGTTCTTTATACCACTGAAAATCATTCAAAAAATCTCTACATAGTGTAACTAATTGTACTGATTCGATAAGATCATAGATTAGTGTTTCTCAATAAGGATCCTCTAGATCACACCTCCCCACTGAGAAAATTTTGGACCTCCAAAATTATTTTTAGTTGGTGATGAGGTGAGGGTATTTCTCCCTCACCTTTCCAGTTTCCATCCATTTCACCTTATTCGGATGCATTCCTTTCAAACCCACATGAAGGTACTCCACATCACCCCTTCGTGAGGTTCTTACCTTCTTGTCCAAAATGACATCTTCCTGCAATTCATCCATACACTCAAGAGAAAAATCATCAATATAAGGTACTGAAACATTAACATCATGATCAATAATCATAGGTGGTTCATACAACTTCAGATTTTCAACATTCACAACTGAATAAATCTGCATGTAAGGAGGTAAATCTAACCAAAAAGCATTATTACCAACTTTCTCCAAAATTCGGAATGGACCATACCGAATTGGTTTCAAATTTTACCCTCACCGTAAGCCTATCTTTACTAGTGTGAAGCCAAACTGAATCACCCACTTGAAATTTGTGATCAGTTATATGTTTATCATGCCTAGCCTTGTATTTTTCTTGACTTTTCTCCAACTTTTCTCAGAAAAAACTGATGGACCTGTTGTATCCTCTACATAAAATTCTTAGCTTTGTCAGTATCACTATGTCCATTAACAACATTTTCTTGTCCAAAAGATAAATCTAATGGAGATTTAGGTAGATAACTAAAACAAGTCTCAAAAGGATACTTCATAGTAGAAGAATGAATGGCATGATTATAGCCATGCTACATGTTGGCGAGAAAATATGTCGGGTGGACAAACTTGTGGATTTCTTACCAATGCTCTAGGAATCTAAGTCCCTCTACTTAACTGGTGTAGTTTTCGTATATGCATGTGTGAGAAAATGTGGATTTATGTGGTGTCCTTTCAACTAGGGATCCAACATGGGCACTCTACTAACCTTGCAAAGCTAGCGATCTCTTGCTAGGGAAGACTTTTCCTAAAAGTGGGAAAGGAGGTGAGAGGTAGAAGAACCAATGTTGTGGGCCAAAGATTAGATTCCTACACACACTAGTCATAAATTTCATCACATGCATTCATGAGAAGAAACAACTTTGTAAATAACAAGACCAAATAGAATTTATTGATCACAAAGTATCAAGAAAACCCTTAGTCAAAGAAAGCTAGAAACTCCTTCTTCTTGTATTGATTGCTTAAACAAAAGTTATACATAGTGTGGGAATGGAAGAAATTTGAGAGTGGAGGAAAGTAGAAGAAAATGGCTATCTCCTTTGCTTTCTCTAAGTACAATGCACTCTTGAGTTTACAAGATCAATCGCCAACCCCTGAAATGGGAATGGTGTTACAATTTATAGAATACACTCGACTCTTCATCTTCTTCATGACCCTCCATATGCCTTATTTCTACTTCAGATCATTCATATTCCTACAAAATATTTAAATCCCTTTTATAAAATCAAGGTGACTTTATTTACATTATGTTTCTAAAGCCACTTTTAGGTGACTTAAAGGCATATCAAAAAGTACAAACCCCAACGAATAATTAGAACATTTTAAGGGAGAGAAAGTGGGAAGAGAGAGAAGAGGAGAAGATGTTGCCCCTGATGAAGTATAATGATCCTCATTGATGGAAAGCTCGATGCAATGAAGTTCTGAATGTCCCATTGTGCCAAAACTACTCTTTGAGTGTGACTTACTATTTTTAGTAAATGCCCAGATGGGAGACTTACTATTTTTAGTAAGAGGTGATTCTTGCTTCTTCTTGATCATCTTGATGTGATGAAAATATTCATTCAATCCTACGCACATTGCCTTTGCTTTGACCACTTCTTGGGGTGACTTACTATTTTTAGTAAGTGGTCATTTTCACTATTTTCTGCTCTGGATAATCATTTTGGCTTCTTGGAGATCTTCAGTGCACATTGCCTTTTCCATAGCCGCTTTTGATGAAGACTTACCAAAAATAGCAAGCATGTGTAGGAAATATTACTATTTTTGGAAAGTGGCTTTCGGTGCTCGATTTGTGACAGAGTATATTTTTGGATTCGTCTCATCGTCGTGGTCACGTCCTCCGAATTTCACTTGATTTTTCCCGCTAGAATGATTGGAAATAAATTTTGAAATTTTAACCTGGCAGTGGCTTCGAGCACGGAGCTGCCATGGCAGCCATTAATGGAGCTTGAAATTTGTAGGTTTGGTTTTTGTCTCCATTTGTGATGAAAACAACTCCATTGTAATAGGTTTTTCATTTGGAGCTTGTGTGCAAGTTTTTAGCTCATCTCCATTCTTGGTGATGAGAAATCCGACGAATGTGAGTCGGTGCACGAAGTGAGGATTTTTTTGGAACAAATGATTTTGGGCACCATTTGACCTCCCATTTGTTTCATCTTGATCATCTTGCAAAATGTGGAAGTCTACAAAAGACAAAGATCTCAATCCGACTTGTATTTTGTAAGATATGAGGATTTTTGATCGGATGGCTTCGTAGTTATCTGGAAAAAATCTTCGTTTTCTCTTCGTTCTTCATCATTTCAATCCATTTTTCTCGAGGCCTGTATATTTTTAAGGATTTGAGGATTTTTGAGTCATGGCGGTGCTGGTTTGGAGCGGAAATGGTGGACCAGTGTCTAAACAGCACGAAACAAGGTCATGGCATGGTGAAGACCTATGAAGGAGAAATGGGGGAAATAACGGCTAGGTGTAGGATTTAAATCATTTAAAAATACATAGCAAGGGGCTGGGTGAATTTTTGTACCTAATGTCCCTCACCTCAAAGGGGACATTAGGGACATCAATTTGCATGTGCACTAGGTGACGACACATGGCACTTAATCGACGCATTGTGGGATTTGAGTAAAAAGGATTGGCGAGAACTTGGGTGTGACTAGAGGTATCCCATAAGGGCTAGGAACATTTTTCAAGGTTTTATGTCCCTCACCTCAAAGGGACATGAGGGACATCAGTTTTGCACAACACGCCTTAGCCTGACACGAGGCACTTGATCCAACGGTAGGGGATTTGAAGCTCTGCAAGCACCTGGGGGTTGAACTAGTGATCCAGGAGGTCATATGTGGGTTTAGAGGGATTTAAGGGGGATGGGAGAATTTTCCAGCCTTGATGTCCCTAACCTTGAGGGACGTCAGGGACACAAAATCCCGCCAAGCTCCTGGAGCTGACACGTGTCCTCCCAAAATTTGCCTAAGTCATGAACTTGCGACGGTGATAACTTGAGCTCCCAATGGACCTTTTCAGAAAAATTCTATATGACATTGACTGGAAATGGAATTTTGAATTAAATTTTTGGGTCTCATGTCTTTATTCATCCATTTTCTCCCTTAAAAATAGGAATTGTGATTTGATACTCCACTTGTGCCTGAGAAAAATTACCTACAGACTTGATGGGCCAAAGTGTTGTGAAAAATATGATTTCACCATCATTTAGGGATTGGAATCCTCTTTCTGTGATGTTAATTTTCTCCTAACTCCATTCGAGCTCCTTGAATCCTCTTCGAAGCCTAGCAATTGTTTTAGGCATGTGTACCGCCTAGGCTTGTGAATCCTAATTGCGCGAAACCGCCCATTCTTCTCCGAGACCTTCCAAAATATTCCTAAATAATCTCCATGATGTCCCAAGACCTTTGGATCACCTCCACATCCACTTAGGCTCTTATGCTCTGCTCCGTGAGGTTTCTCCATCTCTAGGAAGGCCAGTGATAGCCCTTCCCACAACTGCTTGTAGCTTTACAAATGAACTCTTAAAATCACCTAGGGGGAATGAATGGACTTTCGTAAATCACCTAGGGGGTGATGTAAAATTATTTGGGAGGTCACTTGGACTTACTAGATGGACTGGGGTGTCTTGAAATGATGGGACTTGAAAAAATTAACACTGGGGTATGGTTATCGTGCTCGAGAATTGTCAATTTCCTTGTTGCACATTTGCACGACAACACTACACATAATACAAATTTTCAACCCATAATTTAGGATGTTTTCCACAATAACCCCTAATCATATATACCACCTTTGTGTGGTTTATGACCTCTGTTTGACCATCGGTTTGTGGATGAAAATCGGTATTCTTTAGTCTCATTTCCATCAAATCCCAAAACGCTGACCAAAATTCCCCAAGAAACTTGGAATCTCGATCAGAAACAATAGAAGTGGGAAAACCAAAATGAACCCATACATACTGAAAGAATAAGTGTGTAGTCCCTTCACCAGTAATCTGCTTAGTACAAGGAATCAACAAAAATAATTTTTGAACCTATCCACAACCACATATAGATAGTCATGTTTTCTTCATACCATGAGCAAACCTCCTACAAAATCCATGGCAATAATTTCCTAAGGACGAGTAGGGACGGGAAGAGGAGCGTAAAGTCCTAACATCCTATTGCTAGTCTTGTTTGTGGTAGAAAGAACGCATCTCTTTATATATATGGTTACATACTCCTGCATACAAGACCAATAATATTACATCTATAAATTTGCAACAATTTTACCAACACCAAGATGTCCCAATATAAGATAAGTATGAGCTTCCCTAATGATATGAACCCTTTCATCCTGATAAATGCAAAGTTTACCATAATGATACAAAATTCCATTTTGCACATGGTAATCCAATTCTCCTATTGGTTTACCATTCATCAAATCTTCATACACTTCTTTAAAATCAACATCATTAGCATATTTTTACTTATAACTATCATGAACCAAATAACTATGCTATAAAATAACAGATGCAACAACAACTGGAGGTCTAGATAACATATCAACAACCTTATTTTGTGTACCCTTCTTATACCTGATCACAAGATGAAACTGCTGTAGAAAACCCATCCAACGAAAGTGTCTAGACTATTGTAGTTTGGTTTGTGATTGGAGGTATTGGACAAGTTGATGATCGGTATGAATTACTATTTCTTTTCCCATCAAGTAATGTTTCCATTTTTCAACACTTTAAACCAAAGCATATAACTCTTTATCTTAAGTTTGATGATTTATTATCGTTTTTGTGAAGGTCTCGGAATGGTAACAAATAGGTTTTCTATTTTTCATCAAGACAACCCCCATTGCATAATCATTAGCATTTTTTTATCTCAAATGATTGGTGTAAATCTTGAAGTGTTAAGATCGGGGCAAGATTGATTTTATCTTTCGGCCAAGGCCAAAATCCTTTTGATGTTTTCCTCCCCACTAAAAGACATGTTTGATGCTTTTCAAAGAATGCAAAGGAGATGAAATAAATGATAAGTTAGCAATAAACTTTCTCTAATATTGAACTGCACCAAGAAATATTCTAACCTCTGTTACATTATCGATTTAGTCCAATTAACAATAACCTCAAATTTTGCAAGATCAATTTTTAATGTACCATGTCCCACAACATGACCCAAATAAATTAAATATGTTTTTCCAAATTCACATTTAGATATATTCAAATACAACTTCTCCTTTCTCAAATAACCCAAAACATTTTGAATGTGAACAACATGTCCATTCCATGATTTACTGAAAATTAGACTATCATCTAAGTAGACTATTACAAATTCATCAATGAATGGACTAAAAAATCATTCATCACACGTATGAATGTATCCAGTGCATTACACACTCCAAAATTCATAACACGTCATTCAAACAAACCCTATTTTGTTTTATAAGTAGATTTCCAAATGTCACCTTCACTAATTCTAACCTAGTGATAACCACTTCTGAAGTCTAACTTAGTGAAATAAAAACATTTTTCAAATGATCTAATAAATCATCAATGCGAGGAAGAGGGTAATTATTTTTCACCGTGATTTTATTCAAATCATGAAAATCAACACACATTTTCCATGTGCCATCTTTCTTAGGCACCAAAATGATAGGCGAACCACAAGGAGATGAACTTGGACAGATGACTCCTTTTTCCAACAATTACATCACTTGCTTCTTGATCTCCTCATTTTCAACCATGGATAATATATACATGCCAATATTAGGAAGAGGTGCATCCTACAACCTGTTGAATCTCATGTTGAACTCCTCTTTTAGGAGGAATACCTTGTGGATCCTGAAAAACATCATCATAGTTAGAAACAAGTTTAATCAAATCATTACGATGTTTGGGATCACAATCTTCAAAATCTTTTTCATGATCTTTCTCTTTAGCTTTTATCACCATGAGTACAAAATTCTTGCTTGAATTGACAAGCCTTTTCATTTGCCCTGCAGTAACCAAAGAAAGACTTGTTTTCACCGATGATCTCTAACAATGTATTCAACCCCATATTTAACAAGCAAGTACTTATTATCTTCCCTATAGAAGATTGCTTTACGATCATAAAGATAAGGAATTCCCAAGACAACACCACAAATTTCTAAAGGTATAACATCCAAATCAACCTCATCAACAAACTTGTCTGTAATAGCAAATCTAAACCTACAAGTTCTTGTTACCTGTAACTTTGCATTATCACAAACCCAACCTAAAGGATAAGGCTTGGGTGTTGTTTGGTTCGAGTCCTAATTTATTTACTACCTCTTCATAAACTAGATTAGCTTGATATCCACTATCAAATAGAGTGTCTATTTTTATATGCTCTAGAAACAAATCTAAGGTGGAAAATCTCTTTTCTTTTCTTTTCATCATGCATATATTGTTTGTTAGAATAATATGTAACAATATATGAACTAGTGCTAGAAGAAAAGGAAGAACTACAACCTTATAAATCCACAATTGTGATATTATGCCATCACCAGATTCGATCTAAGCTCGTACACCACAATATTAGTTTTCTTTCCTTTTCCTTTCTTGTTACTCATCCATTTAGGTTTCATTTTCGGATGTAACTTCCAACACTTAGACTCATCATGACTTCCTTTATAATGATTGCAAACCAGTTTATCATCTTCTTTCTTAACAGTAGAATTATTCTTTTGCTTACCCTTTCCTTTACCTTGTTATTTAAAAAAATTTCCTTTGATGTCAGATTGCTTGTCCTTGTGTTTTGAGGAGGAGACTCTTTAGTCATTTTACCTCTTACTTCCAAATGAGTAGCTTGCACACACACCGCATCAAGGTTAGTAGGATTAAGAATGAGAATCATATATCTCAAATAGCTATGTAACCCACCAATATACTTCAACAAAGTGTTTCTTGTGTATGAAGAGAAATACCAAGAATAAGATCCCTCTTTATAAACTCCTATGTATAATCTTGAACACTTTGTCCCTTAGTTTGTCTCAAATTTTTCCAATCCATCATAGCTTGTTGCATATAACCCAAAGGATAAAATTGTTTCCTTAAAGTAGAGACAAATTCATTCCAAGAGGAAACTACTTTACCTTTGCTTGCATCAACCTCTTGAAGCTTACTCTCCCACCAGATGAGTGCAAGTACCACCCATTCTAAGAGTAGCCAAATGGATTTTTGCCTCGTCATCAACAATGTTCTAAACCCTACAATATACTTCAATCGCTTGATCCAGTTATCTAATTTTTCCACATTAAGCTCTCCATTATACATTGGAAATTCAAACTTAATATCCAATTTTAATGAAGGAAAATAATCAGAATTTATTTTACCATCCTTTACACTGGGAGAACTGGATTCGGGAGGATTAAATGGCCCATATTCCTCTTATTTTTGAGCCACTTCTTTCTCCATTTTCCTTATACGATCTTGGTAAATTTCTTCCACCACCTCTTTCATCTACATGAAGGATTTACAAAAATCATCTTCTTCACCATAGTTGGGCTTCGTGAATGTCTTGATCTAATCTCTGAATCAAACACTATTAATTATCCTTCACCTTTACTAGAGCGGGACCTTGTCAACATTCAAAAAAATTGCAATCCAAATAACCATTAAACTGATCATAGACTAACTCTAATATGAACATGATCCGTAATCATGAGCAATATGCAAAAACATTCACCAATATTGCTTTATAAAATGATTTCATGGATTAATTTTGACATTATAACTTTTCTATATTTTTAAGAGTTATTAAAAACCTGCAAGCTATGTGAAAATTAGAGAAAACTAGGTAAAAACAGAGAGAAAAAAACATAATATCTAAAACATAACTTTAACGGTTATCGGCCCTACCACATCGACATCTATCAATATCTATCATAATATCAACATCTATCAATATCCATACAATCATGATTGCATCTCAATATTATATCATCACATCAAAATAAAATCATAAATCATAAGTCATAAGTCATATCATTGTACATCATCTGGAGTCTCAAAACTCTGTGTATCACGAATTTACATCAAAACTAAGCCTCACAAAAGTTTGTATACATCATAACATCATATCTACTCAATAATACCAACATTTGTTAGTTGGATGGCTCTTTGAGTGCTATATCTTTGATCATTGTCAAGACATCTATTTAGTCCTCTCTCAGGACCCTTTTCATCGTTAAGTCATATGTCTATAGGACACGAACCCTTTTGGTTCCCCTATCACTTGACTTCCTTGCCTTGTTAGCCCGCATTTGTCGCAACATCAATTTTTTGTCCTTTGACCTCGTCAAACCATCATCTTATCCCACAAAGTAATACAAAACTTCCCCAAGAACGTGGAATCCTGTTAGAAACAATAGACTTTAACAAGATAAAATGCACCCATACATTAGCAAAGAAAAGATTTGCTACCTCATGTGCTTTTACTTTCTTTTTACATGCCATAAGAATACACATCTTACTTGAATCTATCAACAACATAGAGATACTCATGGCCACATTTAGACATAGGTAATCCTCCTACAAATTCCTTAGAAAATTCCTCCCATGGACGAGTAGGTACTAGAAAAGGCATTTACAAAGCCTCCTTCATAGTCTTAGGCATGTTGGTGCAACAAAGTTCATCCACATATAAATTTTGATACTTCTTCTTACATATTGGGCCAATACACATACCTTTGCAAGTGGGCTAGGGTCTTACCAGCACCGAAATGTCCCACTACTTTTGAGGTATGTGTTTCCCTCATCAATAGAAGTCTTTCTTCTTTCAACACACAAAGCTTCCCCGTCGATAGAACAACCCGTCGTTGAGATAAAAATCTTCAATCACCATCCTTTCAGCCCCTTCATACTATAACTATTACTATGTCACCCCAAAGTCTTTTCTTGTGCATATGCCTCTTCATAAGCTTCCTTTGTGAAGGGCTCGATCTGAGAGATAATGGCCAAGCAAGAGATTTTCTCCTGTGTAGGTGGCCTAGAAAACATGTCTGCCACCAATTTTGTACTACCCTTCTTTTATTTGGTCACTAGATGGAACTGTTGAAGGAATCCCATCAATTTATAGTGCATTGCCTACTACAATTTAAACTGTGCTTGAAAATACTAGAGAGGTTTGTGGTCAGTGTGCACAATAGTTTCTTTACCCAACAAATAATGCTTCCATTTTTTAATTTCTGAACTAGTGCATACATTTCCTTATCATATACTAAATATCCTTTAACTGCTGAAGTAAAAGTTTCAGAATGATAGCATATGGGTTTACCTCCCTAAAGAAACACTGTGCCCATAGCATAATCATTGGCATCTGTCTCTACTTCAAATGGTTGTTGCAAATTAGGAAGAGCAAGTACTAGATCATGACTAATCTTTTATTTCAATAACTCAAAGGATTTATCTTATTCCTTACCCCAGTCAAAACCCTTACTCTTTACGGCCACTGTGTGTAAAGGTGTTGCAACCACATAGAAGCCCGGAATGAACTTCCACATACTATATTGCTCCCACAAAACTACTAGTCTCGGTGGTTCCTATTGGTGTTGTCCAGTTGGTGATGGCTTCCACCTTCTTTAGATCCACTTATAGATCTCCTTCTCAAACCACGTGCCCAAGATAGACAAGTGATTGTTTGGAAAATTCACATTTCTTCATATTGCTAGTTATTTCTCCTTGAGAACTTGCAAGACTTGCTACAAATGAGTTAGATTTTCCTCCCATGTGGCACTAAAAATCAAGATATCATCCAGATAAACAATGACACGAGAATCTATGAAATCCCGCAATACATCATTCATCAATCTCATAAATGTAGTGGGTACATTACATAAACCAAATGGAAGTACTAACCACTCATACAAACTTTGTTTTGTCTTGAAGGCAATCTTCCATATATCCTCCTCCTTCATTCTGACTTGGTGATAACCTGACTTGAGATCTAACTTAGTTAATAATTTGGCATGTTGAAGCTAGTCCAAAAGATCATGTATGCGGGGAAGTGGATATCTATTCTTTCTGGTGATCTTGTTCAAAGCGTGGTAATTGATGCACATTCTCTAAGAACTATCCTTCTTCAAACACCATCACAATAGGCGAACCACATGGTGAGGTTCTCAGACATATCACACCTTGGTCTAGTAGTTCCTAGAGTTGTTTCTTTACTTCAGTACTCTCAAGTAAGGATTGCCTATACAACCCGATGTTTAGTAGAGGGGACTCGACAATAGTTGAATCTCATGCTCTACTTCTTATTTTGGTGGTAACCCACTAGGAGCCTGAAAAAATCCTAAAAAGACTGAATAATACTATCCAAATCATGTTTTACTTGGTTAGAAATCTCTAAAATTTATACCCCGTCTTGTATATCCTTTAACATAAGTAAACAAAATTGATTATGATTTTCCTAAATAAGTCATTTTGCTTGGTTAGCACTCACCATAGTAACTCGTGTCTTACGTTGGTGTGCCCGAATGTTGTAGTTGATCCCATCCTTGACCCATCTATATCAGTTCTCCCTTCTCATGAAGATAGCATCCCTGATATACAAGTAAGGACTCTCAAAAACAACATCAAATGCATCAAGTGGAATAACATCAACTTCCAATACATCAATATACTTGGGAATTTATCCCTAACTTGACCTTACATCTTTTTTTACCTGAATTTCAACACCCTTCTTCACCCAACCCAAAGGATAAGGGTGTGGATGTTCGTAAGTCTCAAGACCAAGCTTCTTTACAACTACTTCAAAAATCAAGTTAGACTAAGAACCGGTATCAACCAAAGCATTTACCTTAGTTCTCTTCATCTGGATTTTGATCTAGAATAGTCTACTCATCTCCTCTTTCTGGATGTCCCTGTTGTTGGTCGTGCATCCAAGCCTCTCATCTCGCATCGAGTCATCTCAATTTCCACCTCCCCTTCTATCCTTACAACCTGTCATGGACTTCTTTGAGTCCTTGGTTCGGTTCTTCGAATGTAACTCTGGATGTAACTTCTAACAAGTAGCGTCATTATGAACCTTGATATCACATTTCTTGCAAAAATTCTTGGGATCTTTATAAGTATTTAAAGTAGTGGCACCTTATTTACCTTTTCCTTTCCACTTACCTTTGTTACTTGTTTTCCCATGTTTTTTATTCTACTCATTTGTCGACCGCTTTGCCCTTGGCTCTACTTCTCCTTTCTTATTTTCACCATCTATATAGTATACATGCACACACGCATTGTTAATATATTTGGGCTTCATGGAGATGACTTTTCTTCGAAGGTGAGTGTGAATTCCTCTCAAGTAATTAATCGAATATCCTCATCCTCCAAGTCCATATTCAGCAACATGACCGCCTCCAAAACTTTGTAGTATAGTCTCGCACACTTTGACAACCGCCTTGTCTAAAATATTGTCATTTAATCATTTGGTATGTCTTGTGGCCAATAGGATAGAAGTTAGCTCTAAGTAATTCTTTAAATTCCTACCAAGATTTCACAAGTAGGGCATTTCTTGTTTTCACAAGTGGCTAGATGGATTTTCCACCAAACCGAGCGTGTCCCTCCATCTTGAGATATGCAAAGGTGATCTTATGTGCCTTAGTGACATTATGGATGCTAAAGTAGACTTCTAATTGTTTTAACCATTTATCAAGTAATTTTGCATCTACTTGTCCTTCAAATCTTTTAATTTCAACTTTTGTCTCAACTTTAAAAGGAGCATGATCAGATTTTACCTTCTCTCTTGCATTTGAAGTCTCTTCTTCATGCTCTTCCCCATATTCTTCCTCATGGTGGCTCCTCCCTATGCCAAACTTTTTGGCTAAGCCTCAAACCATTGAGTCCATGGAGTCTTTCTTAATAGAAGTTGTCTTCTACAAATTTGCAAGTTCTTCTTGTCTTCTAAACATCCTATCCATCATGGTCTCCAACATCTTGATTCTATGGACCAAGTTCTCTTCCTCCATTTGTCCCAAATTATTTTTTACACTTCCTTGTAGAAATATTTAGATCACAAGGTAAAGCCTCTTTGCCTTTAGATCTTGTCACTGTCATACAAATCCAAGAATGAATACCACAATCCTGGATACTTGTTAGCTCTAATACCAAAATGATCTAGTAAACTATCTACTTTGGAATTCGTTGACAAAATCACAATTATACTATTGTTCTACTTTCAAATAGAAAATGACAGTTGAGTTGGTGATTGAATTGTTTATGCCTTAAAACTTAAATTTGCAAAGAGAAATGAATTAACACACACACACACACATGCGTCAAGGATTTTTATCTGGAAACCTCCAATGGAGGAAAACCAATCAAGAAGGGAAAACATCTCTTTCTTCCCTTTTTATCTTATTGTCCAATACAAATAAAGAGATACGGATTTACAATAAGTGAAAGGAAATTGACAATGTCTCACACTTCCTCCCAACTACTTGATTGCTCTATTCTCAAAATATTTCTTCTAAAAACTCAATTCCAACACTTTAGAACTCTTGCACTTACTCCCATGAAGTCTCTTGCTTCCGATAATCAAAACTCTCCTTCCTACATGTATTTATAGCCTTTCTCATGTCCTCTCGTGCATTGGAGGATGGGAAAGGTCATGGAGGAGAAGAGACATGGACAACCTTTCCAATTTTGGGACTGTTCATTTCAAATTTTATTTTTGTCCGAAAGTGACAAGACCACCGCCCAACGCAGACCGGTGGTCACAGGACCGCCACCCTGGCTGGGTGGCGGATCAGACCGCCGCCCTAGTTGGGCGGCGGTTTTGTTAACATATAGACAAAACCTCTGTTTCTTCATTTTCCTTCTTTGGTGTTGATTGATCTAATGAAGTAGAGTTATTTTGGATCCATGTGGATCAATAAAAATAAATTGATTTTATTGTAATTCAAAACGTATATAAATAGGAAAACTCCATAAGACATATGTATGCCCATAGATCTATCTCTTTATTAAAAATGTGTTGCATTATAGCTATAAAATGGAGAATATCAAAAAAGCGCAAAAAAAAAAAAGAATATGAAGGGTTCTAAATGGCAAGTGAAAGATCATCCTACATGAAGACCACTTGTATCCACCTTAGAGGTGGATTTAAAAATACATAAGTGGAAAATCCAAAATCTATCTTATTGTTACTATTTTTTAGTTCCCTAGTGGGGTCATATCTCTTAGTTCGTTGATCCAAATTATGAACCGCATGACCCATTAGTAAGATGAGGGAGTGAACTCAAAAAAATCTACTCACTATGATGATAGAATTTTGGCAATCATCATACTGATTTGAAGCCTAGAATCGCTTTGAAGACCCTTAAATATGCAAAATACTAAAATCTACCAAAAACTTGCTAAAAATAGATTTTAGGACTTTCCAAAAATAGATTTTCATAAATCTTGTTATGGATCACGTATTCCTCCTTAAGAATCAATGGGCCACATTGCTCCTAAATTATGGAGGAAGTGTGGAAATGACTTCTTAATCTATCTCATGGTGAACCACTTCCCGTAGTGTGTCATCTCACATGCCTTCACCGCTTGGTGAAGTGTGATATGTTGTTTTTAATGTCCCCGACCACCCTATCATTCATTTGATCTTATCACACTTGTGTCACATAGTCTCAGTTCAATTGTTTACTTTGAAACTATTCATAAATGGATTATGCATCCATTCAAAAGTGGTAGAAAATATGGGCGAGCAACTCAACATTGAAAGCTAGATACAAGCCAAGGTAGAGTGGAATATTAAGCTCAAATGCATTCTCACCAACGTGTTTGGTAATGGCGTATGGCCCATATCGTAGAGGATTGAGTTTCATGTATGGTCTTTTAAGTTTCTCTTTCTATAGATGATCTTGTCCCTCACTTGGAACTAAAGAGGGACTGGTGGGCATCATGACGATGCTTGTACTTACGGTTGGTTCGTTTGAGAATCTCATGAACCCGTAGTTGAATGTGTTGAATTCATTCAAAAGAAATTGGTTGCTTATCAACTTATTTCTACATATGGAAAGGTTCTTCTTCCAACATAATGGGAAATGTTACATCAATGGGAGCCAATGGTTGGAATCCAAGACATACCTAAAATGGGCTATATCTTGTGGAGCTATAAAGAGCTCGATTGCAGTTATGTTCGACATACCCAATAATATACTCCCATGTGGATGGATGTTCGGAGTGATAGATCCAAATCAGATACGCAGTTATGTGGTTGACTACCTCTCTTTTTCAATTGATATGTGGGTGGAATGCAATGGACTAATTCAATTTTGTGTCTATCATGGACCATAGTACAAATTAAATGATCCCCACAAATCTGGAATCTCTATCCAACACAATGCTTCTTGGTAGACCAAAATGAACCCAAACATACTCAAAGAACATTTTTACAACCTACAACCTCCTCCATTAAGATTGTCTTCTTACAAGGTGCCAAGATTTTTATTTTTGAGAACGTGTTGACCACCACAAAAACATAGTTATGACCATCCTTGGTAAAAGGGAAACCTAACATGAAATCCATTGAGACAAACTCCCATGGAGTTCCTAGAATTGGCATAGGGGTGTACAATATTTTATTTCATTTGGTTGGCTTGATATCTACGTAGGTTTTCCAAGACTTGATGTATCTAGTAACATCATGACATAGCTTTGGCCAATAGAAATACTTATGCAAGACTCGTATTATTTTCACTATTTCAAAGTAGCATGTAACCCAACTATACTAATCCTCCCAAATAAATTTTTGATGTTCTAATGTAGGGACACGAAGGTGTCCCATGTAGTATACAACCCCTTCCAGTAAATGATAGTCCGGAACATTTTTCTAACCCGCACTACCCGATATATGTCACAAAATTCGGGATCATATTCATATATTTGAGGTCACTTTGATGTCTTATACCCCACATGAGTCAAATATTGTTCTCAAGAGGGTAATTGGGGGCTAATTCAAACAATAACTAGCCCAATTGGAACTTGCCTTCTTGTGCGGGATGTTGAGATGGGACTATTGAAAATAGTTGGACCATTTCTAGTGACAATCATTCTATATCTTTCCTTACGCCAAAGTGTGAATTGCAAAGGCTTGTGATTTGTGTGTATGATATTCTATTTTCCCAAAATGTTGCATTTCCATTATTTATAGGCTTGCATAATGTCTTACAACTCCTCGTTGTATATCAAGTACACGTTTACTTTGTTAGATAAGGTCTCTCAATATGGTATGCCATTAGATGTCAATGTTATGTGAGGATTGCGCCAAATGCATATGTGTAAGCATTTTGTTATCTCAAATGAATATTGTAGATCCCACAATACCAAATCTAGTGTTGAATAGAGTCTTTTGTTTATTCATGCAAATTTCTTTTTTACACATATGTCAATACGAACTTTTCTTTCACTCCTCTATGTGTTACCTAGAAAAAAGGCCATGCAATGTGAGAAAAAACAAGTACAAATTTGCAATAGAAGTTGGCTAGTCCTAGGACACTTCAAGTTATGTATCTAATCTCCACATGCACACCTTCTTTGTTTATAATGTATCTTAAGTATCGCATATTTCAATTATTGAATACTCTCCATGCCAAAGGATAACTTATGTATGTTCATATGGAGTTTGTGTTGATGCATGGTCTTAAAGACTAATTGTACATGTTTAACATGGCTTTCACATGTCTTTCTAAAGAAAAGAATGTTGTCCAAGTACACAACCACATATGAATTAATTAATGGTTGTAATATATCATTCTTCATCCTCATGAATGTTTTCAATGCATTTGTTAGCCCAAAAGGAATGATCAACCATTTAAACAAGCACTCAGAGTTGAAGGAAATTTTTCAAACATATGTTCGATAGATGAGAACTTATGGTACCCTAACATCAATATCAATCTTTGTGAAAAAAATTAGCTCCATTAACTTGGTCCAGGAGGTCATCTATTTTGTGAAACGAGTATTTATTTTTATTTTGATTTTGTTCAAGGCTCGATAGTCAATGTAGAGCCGCCACATCCCATCTTTCTTTCAAACAAGAACAAACATTCTCCCACAAGGTGATGCACCGTCGAAAGTGCCCCTTCTAAATAAACTTTGGATCTAACACGTGATTTCTTCATTCAAATACTAAGTTTTTGTGTAGAGGCCCATTCAAAAGTGAGGTTCTAGGGACCAAGTCAATTGTATGCTTCACTGACAATGCAAAGGCACACATGTTGGTGATATGAATTATTTGTTTTCAAATATCGTATGATCCATCTATTTATATTGTGTTGTTTGGCTTGGGGTGACATCTCTTGTGGTCACTATAACCTTGTACTTATCCTTAAGCATGATCATGAGGAGGACAAAGGTCCTAGTTTTAGAAATCAACCTCTAACATTGTTTTATGTTAATCAAGGTCACTAAGTTACCAAAGGCTATCTCGGTATATAGTAGTGCTTACAACCTAGAGTGATGGTGGTGCTCTTAGGCTTTGCCTCGTCGACACCATGACGGTCCCACATGTATGCTTGTTCAAGAAGCACATCACAAAAATCCAAGGGTTCAACATCACATAACACGACACCCTTGAATTATTTGATCAATTAGAGAAGACGACATTATCGAATCACACAAATGTCTTTTCCTTGACTGACCCGATTGACAAAATATGATTATGGGTAAGGAATCATTACTAAATTTATCCTCTTTAATATATCCACAAATATCAAATTCTTTTGACTCCCGTTATCTAGGATAAAATGAAGAGTCACACCATTATCAATATATGCAATTGAAATAGTCATTTTGTATCCTCCTTTAGTAGAGCCATTGTTTCGTAGTGGTAACAATTATATACATATCTACATCTATAAGTGACTCCCCTTCTTCATGTGCACTTGAATTCTTTATAGAGGCATATCCTACACCTAGCTCCCATGACTTTGTTAACAAAGTTTTGTTGAGGGCTCGACAATCCTTTGTGTCATGGTACCTTTTCTTATGCTTCTCACACCGCATTCATGTGTCTTTTTGTAGTTTTTCTTTCCATGTCTGCTTCTTATCTTGTATTTTTGTGGTGCATCCTTTCCTTGTTGCTTAGTGTTAACCTTACCTTTCTTTGAATATGAAAAATCTTAATTTCACATGTGTTTAGACCTTTCTTCAACATTGAAGTTACATATTAATAGGCTTCCACAAGGGTATTGATGTCTACAAAACATATTTTCCTTGATGTAAAATCATAACCCATTGTGGTATTTAAGAATCCAATGCTTATTGGTGTCCCATGCACCCACTTTTTGTTATAGGGAGTTAAACTCATTAGTGTAGTTTTTGTTGTCGATTACAACCCTAAAGCAATTGGTGTTATTTCTTGAAATGGTCATCATAATTCTTCATTGGATAAATTTCTCTATGGTAGCCTTTACAAAACTACCCCATGTTTAATGTCTTATGGGTGATATAATGCCGCCATTTTTGACATGCAAAGAATCTTTCAAGATTGCAAACATTATCTTTTCATTATCAATGAAATTATTGATAGAAAAATATAATTTTAGCTAATCAAACATTTATTTAATTCATCGGTGTCAAGTTTTCCCACAAATTGCAAAATGTCAAAAATAACTTGTACATTGAAGGGTGTTGGACCCCAAAGTTTTACTTGATGTGGTTGCAATTGTGGAGGTGAGGGCAATTAAGGATGACTTGTGAGAGGATATCGACAAACGGCGTCATTGTCTCCCACCTCGCCACTCAAGTGTTTCATCAAGTAATTATTTGATGGAATCTCACATTCCTCATGTTGATTGTGGACATTCAAGGGAAAAGGAAGGTAATCAAGGATTATGAGTCTCGACAATGTGCTTACGGTATTCTACCCTTGTGTATTTTGACATAAAAGAGTGGAACGACCTTATTTTGATACACCGATATTGAGTTGCAACTCAATGGACAACACACTAATGATTGAGCTTAATGTGTTATAACAATCAATTCACAATGAAAGAGTTGTAAAAAAAAATTATTGCAATTCAAAATGTATACAAATTTTTAAACTCCATAAGACAGATGAATGTCGGGATACCCATCTATTTATTCAAAAATAATTATTTCATAGCTATACAATGGACGATATCAAAATACTACAAAAATAAAATATGAAAGGTTTCATATGGGAACTTAAAGTTCATCCTACATGGAGACCACTCATATCCACCTTAGAGGTGGATTCAAAAAGACGTGAAAAAAATCTAAAATCTATCCTATTATTACCATATATGTTTTTAGTGCTTCTTGTTAGGTTCATATCTCCTAACCCGTTGACCCGATTTGTAAACCACAAAACACGTTGGAAAAAGATAAAAACAAACCACTACAACCATGATATTGACTTTTATCATTTAGTTTGAAGCCCATAAATTCTCAAAAAAATCTAAAAGTTGTCAAAAACCTACCAAAAATAGACTTTACAACTTTTCAAAATCATGTTCTAGATCAAAAGCGGTTTGTTTGGAAGACGGTATTTGTAGACATTAGAATATGGTAGTTTGTCCTTATGCAATGCCAAGTTTGACTTTGTATACTTATCAAGACAAATTCTCACATTTGAAATAAAAATTTCATCATCTCTTTAGTCATTCTACAACTTGCTTATCTTTACATCATCCTCTCTGTCGACAAATCTAAAAATACTACTCAATCAAAAAGGCATAAAACATCTAATCTTCATTACAAATTTTTCAGTTTAGAAGTTTCTTTCATGTCCAAAATCGTATGGAAGGGTGAGGATTTGGAAGCCAATCTTATCTCGACATGTACAATCTTGCCCCTTCTCAATCACCAACTCTACTTTCAATGTTAATTAATTTTTTGGGTCATTTCATCTTCTTATGGTTGGCCTTATCATAACATCTCGCCTTCGAAAGACTATATAATCAAGTCGAGTATCACATTCTAACTCAAATGGCTTTCTTACAAGCTCCTATTATGAACATCATTTGAAAAACACTCAAAGGTTTCCTAAATTTCTTTGAAATCAACTATACAACATCTAATACAATCTTTACTACAAGTCTAAAGCACTCAACCAGTATAAAGAGTCTAGCTTCACTCATCTACAAGCATCCAAAGATCATAGATCTAATTCCCAAACAAGAGCAAATTCATTTCAAGCATTGCACAAGGGTTTCAATCAATACAAGGGTTAGGTCACATAGTTGAGTCACACCACATCTCACTACTACCGTGTTTGGTACATTCTCCACTACGCCCACTATCTTGGTGTCAAGAGAAATAAGTGCACCCATAGGGAGTTGATTAACTTTACAAAATTGCACGAGCAGCTAAGAGAACTACAAGAGGCTTGATTTTCCATCGAGGATATGTAGTGCAACACTAGGATTAGTTCAGCAATTGGAAGCCTAACTACCTAGAGTGGTCCAACCTCAAATACCCATGTTTTTCTCTTTTGGTTTGTTAATGTTCTAATGAAAGGTTCTAAGAGCATCATTTCCAAACAAGCAAGACACCTATAAAATTTCAGAGCTCAATTGTTTCATGGTCCAAGATTGTATAACCCTTGTCATAAACCATATCGCTCATTCATAGAACATACATATCTTATACGGTCCTGAACCCGCTAGTTTTCCAATTCCAATATCTTAATGCGAGAATCCGAGTTCCAAATTCTCCTACTCCACTACATGTTACACTAAATTCATTCCAAAATCTTCCTAAACAAGATAAGTCTCTCCCTCTTGTATTTTGAACAAGTTACTTATCATTTATCAATTGCTTAGCTCATTTCAAGTTCGAATGCATTATTCTATTCATGCATAATTGATGTTGGAAATTACTAATATCAAAATATCCACCTATTACATATTCCTACATCATTTTCATTAGGAAATCTAATTAGGGTGTAAACACTATCAAGGACCAAATCTATATGGTGTTTTACTACGTAATATGTTGGAAGAACTTTGGGAATGTTATGGTCTACAAAGACCTTATTTTGTTATTTTAGTAACTTGTTGAGATGTTGCTTCGCAATAATGATTGTGTGGTGCACATAACGAATGAAATCTCTCTTCCACGAGGTGTCTCTAGGAAAACCATGAGCAACACAAAATTTTGTACAAGACAAGTTTACAACCTTCGCTTAGGGACCAAAGTGACTTTTTGATCAAAGGAGCTAACTCCACCAAATTGGAGAAACAATACTTGCACACATCATCCAACATTATGGTTTGGTTCAATATGTAGCATCTTTCTCATACAAATACATTTTCCCAAGCATGATGTGACAAACTTCTAGACATGTGATGCCATAGACTTCTAGAGATGTGATGTCAAAAGTGATTGAGTCCTCCATAAGCTTGACTTTGCACTAGAAAGTGCATTTTAGTTAGTCCTGTATATTCTTCCTTGTTGTAACAACCCCAAACAAGTATGGTTTGGGATGTGTAACAATTGCAAGGCTAACAAATTGGGCCATCATTTATACAATGATGTTCTAACTTTCAATGTTCATGATCATATATGAGGTTGACACTTCACCCAAATATTTACATAAGAGAAGCATTCACTCCCTTAAGAGGTATTTATGCAATTGTATTGGTGCTTAAACAAAATAATTGGATCGCTATCATCTATTTGTGCAGACTTATGATGATTGTTATCCAATTTTGCACACATGACAAAATTGGACAACGGGGTCCTATTATGATCAAATTATGACATTGGTCTCAGGGACCCATTTTTAGTGGTCATCAAGATAACACAATTAAAATAATTAATAAATTGATAAGTGAGCTCACCTAGCTTTAAAAAGGTCAACTCGGAGCCCAAATCAGGCTCAACTCAGTTACTAGCTCAATTAGGGACTCGATGTGATCAAGAGTAGAGCTCGGTTTGAAGCTCGACCAACTTCGGAGTCTATGAGAAAACAACAACTCAACGATCTCATTAGATGATTTTCACGTGTTGAGCGAGTCATTTTCAAGTTTTCACGAGTCGTTCAACGACGAAGGGAGCTTGATGGGAGCTCGGCGGCAGTGGATTAAATTACCCCTCTTGCCAAGTGGGGATGTTAGCATGACATACTACGATGGTAAAATACCCCGTAGGTTCTCAAGGCCTCATTACCAAATGGGAGAGGTCCAGAGTATTTGCCAAATGAAATTTGGATGTTGGCACACCATCATGATATTTCCAAGTGTGGGAGAAATATGATCAAATAGCCAAGTGGGGAAAACAATGATGGCATGCCAACCCGAGACCGAGGTAGATGCCTAAGCATCGGCTAGTGAGCTAAAGAAGAGTAATGTCTAGGAAGCTCGATGACTCGTAAGGAGTCTCGAGTCCTTTGCCGAGAAATCAATGGCGAGTCATCTCACATTTTGGTTTATGGGAATCGGCTCACTCGTAGATGGTTGTCATTATTACGTCAAGTTACTCGAGCACCGAATGCGCGGAAAAATAGTATGAAGCATCCACGAAGACCTTATGCCCAAGTTTGAGAAATTCATAGATCATCTATGTAGATGGTAGGAAAGAACTCGACACGAATCGGGAAAATGTCGAGAGACAACGAATCAATGGCTCATATAGAAGGGTTCGACAGAGACAGAGGTCGGCCACAAACTAGTTAGCGGCTCGGTTCGAGGAGTGAATTCATCAAAGGAGCTCGGCTCAACAAGTCGCAGTGTGACGAGGAACTCAGACTATGGTGGCTTGAGTCATAGCATGATGCGGCTAAAAATTATGGTGATTCGGGTCGCCGTGAGGATCAGCTCGGTTGCATATGGCGGGGGAGCTTGTCACAAGTATATACGAGGGGCTCGATACAAGAATCCTTGGCTCGGTCGCAGCAGATGGAGCTCAGCTCGATTATGGAGCAAGAGACAAGCGATGTGAGCAGGAAGTGTAACTCATTTCGGCAGCTGAGCTAAGAGTTGGGAAAGCTCACCTCGGCAAGCTAACAAAAGTTTTAGTAGCACAGTGAGATCAATGAAGGGTCATCGAGTTACGAAAGGCCACTTGATGTTGGGTGAGGTGAATATCTCATGCACCAAGTGAGCCAGAGAAGAAGACTCAATCGATTCGTAAGTAAGAATGAAGACCAAGCTCGCCATAAATGAAGTGGAGTCGGTCATGACAATATGAAGTAGCTCACAACATCGAGCTCGCAGATCAACTGGAGGCCAAGAAGCTCAAGTCGGTGCAGAGCTCAACAAGAATGATTTGAGCTCGATGGAACGATTGAGCTCATAGATGTTGGGGTTCTTTGGGAAGGACAAGGTGGGTTCACTCGAGGTAAACCAACACAACGTGGAGCATAGGCAGTAAAGATATGGGCCACCGAGTTAGAACAAAGGACTCGACGTGGTAGAAGATTCAAATGGTGCATGGGGAATAGCTCGGAGTGAGCTCGAGTTCAAAAAATGGCTCGGTCATAGGGTCATGCTCATAGCAAGGATGACAACGTAGAATGTTGGGATGGAGCTCAATAGACGAGTTGAGACCGAGTGAGTTTGGCCAATGCAAGGTGAGCTCATGTAAGGGAGTCTTTGTCTTGACACGGTCGTATAGAGGCCAAGCCCAACTTGGGAGAATCGAATCAAAGCTAAGTCACTGGCCAATATTCCATGGGTGGTGAGCCTGGTCAATGTGTTAAAACGAAGGATAACTCGATGCATATCAAACAGAGCTCGTGGAACCCCCTTAGAATTGGTTTGCACCGAATAGGGGTTTCAATTAGGTCAATTGCCCCCATTCTAAGGGGGCCCACCATTCAAGAACGAACCGTTACACCAAAACCTCGAGGTGTTAGTGAAATCCACACATGAGGATCATAACATCCCACCATGCTTCCGTAGAGCCCGACTCGGACTGGGTTTGCTCCGCACTCCCATACATACAAGCCAAGCTTCATCGACATTTAGGCGCCCTACGGCCTGCTACACAGCGTAACCAACCGAGTGGGATTCGAACACGGGTGGTTGCTCTGATACCAAATGTAACAAATGTTACACCAAAACCTTGAGGCGTTAGTGAAATCCACACATGAGGATCATAACACATTCTTTTAATTAATTGAGAAGATTAGGTGCAAACCGAATAGGGGTTTCAATTAGGTCAATTGCCCTTATTCTAAGGGGGCACCATTCTTTTAATTAATTGAGAAGATTAGGTCAACAAGCAATTAATGACACATGATGGAACCTTCTCAAGTGGTTCAACCAACTGTAATAAATGAACAATCATGTGCCTTCAATTTAGGAAGGGAATTTATGACTTCTTCTCTCCTCTCTCACAACTTCTATAAATGTAAGTTGGAAGCTCATTCCAACAGGTTGGACAAGTTAGACTTCTGAGACAAGTGTATAGTTTTCAAGAAACCTCCTTCTTCTGCAAATTGTCCTTGTATGTTGAGGGAACTTTCAATCCTCCTTTCAAGACTGTAATGGCAACTATTGCCTCTTCTAAATGTATGATGCATTGTGCATGTTGTTGAAGTAATAAAAGTGTGTGTTTTTGACTAATCTTGGTCCTTTCATCCTTCTATACTTCTTTGTGCCTTTCTCATGCTTATAGATACACTGTGCAAGTTCAAGTTTCTATTGCATGTTCTTAGAGTTCTGTATTGTATGCAGTTGAGTTGTGGTGCGTGTTCACCCTTCTAAAATTCATCTTTCTTCACTGGAATACTGATAGATTATTTTGTATGATCGAGTTTAACAAAGGGAACACATGTTTCCTAGTCTCGTGGCATTTTGTACCCTCTCTAAGTTGCGGCAGAGGTGAAGTTAACTTGTGGTGCACACACCCTCTTCAAATCAACCCTTCCCGAGTCAGCAACACCCTTTATTTGGTGCATCACCATCCCTAGTATAGTTTCATTTCTTGCAAATCTCTTTCCCTAAAACCCATGAAAATGTTAGCATAGGTCTAGAATCTAACTATTTTGTTACACTAGGAGTAGTAAAGCACTTTGTTTAAGAAGAGGAAGTCGGCCTTCTCCGAGGTTCACTTCAAGCCCAAGCCCCGGCTTGAGAGGTGATCCCATGTGTCTCAATCATACTAAACGTATTGTTCACATTCTGGCCATTCGGAGGGTGCAATGACTTGGTGACATCAGTGACCAAGCAAGGAATAATTATAGGGAATTCATAATTGTCTTAGGTGTATAAACAATGTTAATGACAAGACTAGTCACCCTATTTCTTGCCTATATAAATTATATGGCACAAAAGCCTTCATAAGTTAACCAATGTTCTTAGGGTACTCTCCTTTATGTGTTCTTCTTATATTAAGCAAGAGGGTGAGATGGTGCATTGTGTGCAAGCAAACTTTTACCCACACCATTGGATGAAGAGGTAAAACACTACATCTTTGCCTTAGTTTCAATTTTGATTGCATTCGATATGTTTGACCCAAAGAGTTAGAAGTCAAGAACTCTATTTTGGCATGTATATAAAGTGAAAGCCCAAAGATTGTACCTCAACACCTTATATTGCTTCGTAAGGTCCTTTGGAACACTACAAAATGTAGTCATGGAACTCATTAATGGTCTTCTACCCCCTACTCGTTGCATTACAATTGTAATAACTCATGTAATCATACTCATAATGTTTGAGAGGGTAGAACTTCATTGAACTAACAAAGTCATCCGGACTCCAAAGGTGTTAAAACACTTTCTTGCATCATGCACTCAATGTCACCCACTAATGGGACATTGAAATACACATTTTCAACGTTATAAAGGTAGGCTTCTCATCAATAATAAAGTTGTTGACATAGAAATAAGCTTCAAGTTGGCGAAGCCACTAGAGCAATGTCATGGTTTCAATATTACCTTTAAACATTGAGATATCAAGGTTTACTAAGACCTTGAGAGGGCATGGTGTTGATTCCACTTGAAACAACTAGAAGAGAGGTTATGATCATTAGGATAAGAGTTAAAACTTCAACTCACAAAACTAGCTAAAGAGTTTAGTGCATTGTGCTTCCAATGTGTCATTAATGAGCTTTTGGACATCTAGGGTTGCTTCGTGGTTCTTCTAAGCATTAATTATCTCGTGTTCCTACTACAACATTCTTTTGGGTAGATTGAACTCGTGAGTCTTAAAATCAACACGTGATCTTAAGTGCACGCGACCTCCTGAGGTTGTGTCGGGACAGCCGCAATGGAATGAATAGATGGATATGGAATGGGCTAAATAAAGTGGATAGGCAGAATACACAAAAATGGGTGAAAGTGGTCAACAAGTGATCAAGGCAATCTAATGTCCTCAACGGGCACTATAGGAATATGCTCATCTAAAGCAATGAATGTTTGCCTCACTCCAGGCGGGCATAATGGAGCGGTCAGGAGAATGGACACACAAAGGAGTCTATTGATATTAGTGTCACCAAACACTCTCTGAACGAGTTGCAGAATGCGGGGAACTGTCTGTGTTTTCCTTGTAGAAGTCTCTAGACAAGGTCATGGAGGTGTAGGAGGAAACATGTGAATAGGAAAAATGTGTGAATTGTGGAAACTAGTTACGACTGTGTCGATTTTGTTAGAACTCATAAGCACTATCCGCTCCGATGTTCAAGGTTATTAACTTTGTGATGATGGTGGGTGAAAGCAAGTGTGGTCTAGAAAACCAAGGTTCTGAGGCTTGTGTCAATGTTTGTAAATAGTTCAACTGTGTTCGGTTGTGGGACTCGGGGATCATACACGTAATCTCTTAGTTGTTGAGGGCCTTAAATGGTCATGTGGGATGTGCAAACTACTAAAGCAAAGAAACAAAAAATCTCGCAAAGAAAACCGCAAGAGGGCAAGGTTAATCCTAAGCCAACTAGGGGTATGTGGGGAGATGTGTTAATTCCTTTCTAATTAACTCTATGTTCCTAATTTAACAAATGGAAACAAACAGATTTAAATCAACTCAATTCAATTACTTTCCTCGAATTTAATTAAATCTATGTTATCTAGCAACTAATTAACAAATGAAAGCTAACTAATTGAACAAAGGAAACAACTAATCTATTTGTTGTTATTTTCCCAATGATTTTGAATAAAATGAAATAAAACAAATAAAGAACTAATTAATCTAATGTTTTTGTATTTTTGGATGCTTACTGGAAAATAGAATAAATATGCATAGACAAATTAAACTTCTTCTAATTAATTAAAAGTGTTTCTACTCTTCCAATTTGTACTTGTGGATACACAACTTCCTTTGTTCTTGCCTCAGAGTCGCGAGAAGAACGAAAAAGTTTCTCAGAAGCTATTCTTCCTTGAAACTTCCCTAGTAGAAACAGTATGATCTATGGAAGCTTACAAAAATGAAGGGAAATTACAACTAACACTAAACAAATGCAGAAGCTTCTTCCAGACAAACTTCCCATGCAAACCCACAAGGATAGGCAGGGAAGTAGCTTTCAATAGAAGCTTTGTGTAAATAAAGGAAAGCTATAGTAATTGTATTTCTTTGAATTAATATACTCTAACAGATTATGGAATAAGATTTACTTAGACAAAGAAAGCTTTAAGAATCCAAATACATCCCCAACCTGGAAATGTAGAAATGTGACAGTTCCAATGTTGGTTTTGCTCTGTTGTCCCCTCAACTTCTTTTCCAATTTGGTGTTCAAACGAGTCTAGGGAACTGTGTTGGCTTGTGTGGAAGAAATGATGAAGAAATGTTGGAGTTGGAATGGCTTGAAAGCAATCTGGTAGCAACGCAAGCAAGATAACTAAGCTTGCTTGTGTATTTCTTAGCAGGATTACAAGCAACATAATAAAGGCAATTCAAAACAATAATCTCCAACCAATGCTCGGATAGAAGCTTGGCTCTTATAGGAAAAAGGCAGAGAAATGGTCTAAGCCATTTGGCAGCCAAGAAATGCCACCTCTCTCAAAGAAGGGGCAGTTAACTCACAATTAACAAAAGGAATGGAAGGAGAAGTTGGTACGCATCAAATGAGCTCAAGAATAGCCAAATTGGTTAAGAAACATGCGTCTAAAACAAGTTTGAAGAAGTTGACACACGTTCAAAACACGTTGGAAGAGTCTCGGGAAAAAGCACATGCAACGGCCTACCACGCAGATCAAAGAATTACTCAACCGCCATAGTGATTGCATGGCGATTGCATAACTATTGGCGTTGTTCCGTAACTTAAAGCACAAAATCTAAGGAAAAGTTACAAAAGAGATAAAGGAAAGCAAGAAAAGCATGGAAATGGTTAAGAGAAGCATTCTAGGCTACAAATATATACTAAAACGAGGAATTGGACTTGAACACCATTGGAAAGATATTTACTCATCATTGGGGATTTTGAACCGTTTTGACAATGTAGCACGTGCAAAATTGGGTGCGTACGAAACATAAACAACTTCTTGTCCATTTTTCTATCATTACGCTCACATGATTTCAAGCATAGAAAGGTAGAGATGTGTTTTTTTACCAATGATCGGTATCATAAAGCATAGTTGAATGTGTTGAGGACAACCTTCCATTATAAATAACTACAAAGGTTGCATAGAGTGATAGTAGATAGCAATAAACCAAACATGCGATGTTTAAGCAAAACTCTATTTGCAAGCAATGCAACCTCGGTTCACTAATAGAGAATAAGGAAAAAGTACAGAGGTGTACAATGTTATAGCAAGCCTAAAAGAGCACTCTTTTGTGATTATGAGGGGAAGCACTATGATTTACAAAGACTAAACATATATATACAAATGTGTATTGAGAAATATTGAATACTCAAGGCAAAGTGCCAATAATCACTAACTTCCAATTCAGCTCAAGGATGTTGACTCTCTTGTAATTGAGTATGTTACAAGCTTATACTACAAATACAAGATAGCTACAAATGAAGATTGTTATAGGTCGTTTCATGACAATTTATCTTCTAGCTTGAACAATTGCATTACAAAATTCTCAATCATGTCACAAAACTATAATTATATCAAATTAATTTAAGCAAACTTTATAAAAAAATTAAAAGCTTTGCATCATAGAAAAACCTATAGCACATGGAATTAAAAACATTTTAAAATGTTGCCCTAAATTTTTATGAAGCTAAAATACTCAATATAACAAACCAAAGAGGTTATGCACTTTTATGCCATCATCACCTTTTGCCATTAAGTGCCATCATCCTTTCAATAGCACTTTTCCTATGCACCTTTGCACTACATCTCACATGCACCTCTGTTTTATGCACACTCCTCACATCTCACAAACCTAGTTGTAAGTTAAGCTATTCACACCAAGCAACAAATTAAAAATGCTCTCACATCACATTTTACATTAACTCCATCTAAAACATCAAACTATTTTTTTCTCAATGTGTCATTATTCGACCATACCATTTCTACATCAATAACATCTCTTTATTACGCCAAAGGCGTCTACAAGTTGGAGTGAAGCCTTCTCCACTCTAACAACGGGCAAGGAGGTGGACAAAGTGGGTTGAGTCGTACTTTGTAAACAAAATATATTTAATTTAGACCCTACGGCACCTTGACACAGTCTCTTTTTTTTTTCGTTATTCATATTTTATTTTGATCTGATTCCTTTATTTTTTCATCTACATATTATTTTTATAATATGATTTGAGTGCGTCGTTATCGGACTGGGTCGTCTACCATCATGGAAATGGTGCTACAAAGGTTATAGTGCACGTATCGCAAGTGTTCAGAAGAAGAAGAAGCAAAATCAATATAGGTAGACATTACGCCCGAATGAAACGCCTCTTAATCCTCAATCTTTTTCTTCTTCTTCTTCTTCTTCTTCTTCTTCTTCTTCTTCTTCTTCTTCTTCGCATACAACAAACAAAACAACGGCAGGTAGTAGTTTCCTCTCAAAGACATTTGAACCCACTTCAGATACAGATACAAATCCAAATCGATCAATTTGTATACGGTAAAATGAGGAGATAATAGGGTTGCGATTTATCTCCCCGTGCAAGTCTAAATTAATGTTCGAGTGTGGCGACAAGAGAATGGGAAGCATGGCCATGCATGAGCCTCACCGTGTGTATCATGGCGTCTACGTCAAACAAATAGATGATGTTGTACTTGGTAATTGTAGCTTGTTATTGAGATCTCAATGCATGGAAGATAATCACACTTAAAATACCAAGATCATATATAAGGTGGTGAGCCAAACACTATTTATAATTACAAGAATCAAGGAATTTGGTGATTGAGTTGATTCGCTTTTTCTTCCATTGCTTTGATTGAAAGAGCTCACCCCATGCATGGTACCAGTTGAGCCTTCCGTTGGCCACCATTTGTTCGAGTCGTCCCTATCAAACTACGGATTTGAGTCGTTTCGAACATACACGCCTTCGAACCACATGGAAACTTGGCCCGCAACATGGAGCTCGTGGTGGGCGAAACTCTCACTCAATGGAGCAAAGTTGTCGGACAATTGTACCCTCAAATTGATAGTATAATCTGTTGTTCATTGCCCCATAGTCCAAGGGTATATGTGTTGTTACTTCACTCTACTTCTTATTGATTTCAAGTATACTCGCATGATTGTCACCCTCTTTAAGTGAATAAAAGGCAAGCAATAGGAAATTTACATTGTTATTATTTGTATAACACTATATTGTTGTAAGATCTAGATTATGTACCAGCAATTGGAATATGGCCGCGCTGTGAGTTCTGTTCATATTCTTCTCTTTTTATCTATTTGAAATTTGGTATATGTTAAATTTATGTATACCCTTATGTCCCATGTACACACTCGGTACAATTGAATGCACTCATCACGTTTTTATGACAGGGAAATGTCTAGGTTGTATAATTGTTTTGAACTGTTTTGTAAAATTAACAATTGACGTACCGAGGAATTAAGAAACATATTCCCATTCATTATTCATAAGATAATAAATATTAATTATAAATATTTACACAGCTCAATGGTCACAATACTTTGATTTCTTGACTTGCTCGCCAATGCAATGAGGAATGTGAACTCGCCAATATATTTAACCTCCAACTCGATCCACGACTCTTTTCAAACACAACAAGGCAACTTGCCTTCATGAACCCGGCTTTCTTTGGTAGCTCAATGCGAACTCGCCAATGCAAAGGTGAATGTTAATTCGGTTGAAAATAAACAACTCGGTCCTCAACTCTTTGCAGGCTTGGTGATGCACATGGCTTGATCAATGATGGTTTCATTTCAACTAGGGCTATTTTCCAGTGATAGATCGAAAATGTGTTCAACAAAGAGCCAAGTACATGCTCTTTTCTCCAGTGATAGCTTAATGCTTTGGCTTATCATTTCAAAACCTCCCACTTTCAATGCTCCCAAAAATGACCTTGTCAAACAAATAGATATTCAAATAATTGAAAGATTGCAGAGCAAAGAGGAAGAGGATGTGAAAACATGGCTAAGTGGGAGGTTGAGTGAAAATAAGGTTGCTTTGTTTTTAGATGATGTTTGGTAAACCAGTGCAAACTCCTTGTTAATTGAGTTATGCGTACCTATGATCTCTCCACACCACAACTCAAACCTCATCGTTGCCACTTCTAGAAGTAACAACATGCCCATACGATTACGATTTCCTTATGCACCCAATGTTCGATTTGAATAGTTGTGGGAGGATGATAGCTAGCAGTTGTTTTGTTTCCATGCTTTTCCACACAATTATCATGGAATTTCACCCATGAGCATCGACCATGATGCAAAGTGAGGCATGTGTGCAAGGAGTATGGAGGCCTTCTTTTAGCTCTCAAAGTGATAAGACAGGCGATGGCGGACGTCACCCACTCAAATGAATGGAAATTTGCATTGAATAGTTTGTAGAGGCACAAATTTAGCTATGATGCTCTGGCGGACTTTGACATTTCTCTGCAATTATGTTTTCTCTACCTCTCTGCCTTCCCGAAGTTGAATTCATCTTTACTCCAAATGTGAGGAAGCTATGGTTTGTAGAAGGGGTTGTGAGCGGACATGATCCTCTCCAAACAGTACAAAGATTCGTCAATCTATTAGCCGAACGTTGTCTTATAGAGCCACTTCTTAAGGATTCAGATGGAAGTGTGATATGTTTCACAGTGCATGATGTTTTGCTTGATGTAGCACAACAAATTGCTGAGAAAGAAGAGCAATGCTTAATCCGCGCCGCAAAGATTTATAGAAGTTTCCTAATCGATGATTGGTCAACCCACGCCAAAATTTCATTGATTGATTACAATCGAATCGTTGTTCCAAACACATTGGGATCTTCTTATATATGCTCCTGGTTAATGCATACTAATCCCTATTTCACATAAAATCCCCGACATGTGATTGAAATAATGATCTCTCTCAGTGGTGTTGGATTTGTCACGGACTACCCTCCACTCCTTGTCAAAAAGCAATGGATTGAAAGAATGATCTCTCTCATCTTTACTCCAAATACGAGCTTTCATCTGGCATTTCAAAATTAACTTCCATAAAACTTATGGACATTGGAACTTGTAGTTATTTTCAAATATTACCTTTCAAAAATATTAAAGTGTTTTTTTATACTATTAATAAAATATATAACAATTTATTGTTTTTATATTTACCTATTGTTAATATATATTAGTATATTTTACATATAAATCTATAAATATATTTGTCAAATGTTATTACAAATGCTCTGGTAGACATGTTTGCATAATTTTGAACCTTACACGGCGCGTAAAAATTTAATCGATTCTTTGGCATCTTCAATTGTTTCACCGTGTAGACACCAAATTTGTCTTACGACCCCTTGTGACCCGCATCTCATTTCGCAACCTAACCTCACCACCTAAACCTTACACAATTATTTATTAATTATCTTATAATTAATAAATCCACATCACCTTACACCGCCACCTCATTTTGCCACCTCATCATGACCTAGGCCTAACCCTAAACTAATCTAATTAACACCTATAACTTGGTCTACATCCACACCCATGACTAATGACCCCTTTCTCGCACCCACAACCGACCTTCTAGTCACTTGACCAAGCCCGCAACTAATCCCTCGGGAGAAAAGGAGGGAAAGTTGGCTATTTTACTAAAAATAGCCCACTTTGACCTCGACCGATATAAGTTCTACTCGGCGCCGCGTCGGTTACGTAACCGCCATCGGTTGCCCCTATATAAATGGGCTCCCATAACCGAAACAACGGTCGAAGGATTTTTGGATCAATTAGGATCATCGAAGCAATCGAGAGAATCGAATTTTACTTGGCCGAGCAGAGACAAGAAGAGTTTGCAGAGACGGACATCAAGCCCAAGATCGCAATCGCACAACCAGAGCCCTGTGATACTCATCTGATCATCGGGAGGGAGATATCTCATCTTCTGGGTGTCAGGCCATCCTACCTGAGTTCTGCCTTTGTCATCACACTTCTCGGACCTGCATCCTCGTCAATAACCAGTAAGTAATATCTTGCATGTTCTCTTCGATAACATTTCTTAGACTTTTGAATCACAGCCGTTATAAATCTATTCCCAGATCTACCACCCAGCAACACATTATATCTAACTATCATTCATTTACCTCTCATCACCCCGTTACCTAATCCCACTCATATACTAGCCTTACAAACAACACAACCACCCTACAACCGACCCTCACCAAAAGTCCCTAAAACATAGCCCCCACCGATATCGGTTAGCAAGAACTAGGTGTATCGGTTATTGTGACTCAAAACCAGAAACCAGCCTTTCCTCCTACCTGTTTCAACGAAGCAATTAAATTGTTATTTTACAATCTTTCGTGTTAATTTATATTAGCAGGGGAACTGACCACCTTCGAAAGGAAGTTTTATATTTCCTGGGCCCAAGGCAGTTCCCTCATTTATTGTCTAATCAAAATCTTGTGGTCTTGTGTTCTTATTTGCAGGTAGTCCTTCCAAGACAAAAGGGAGTTCTTCGCAATCAACCTGATCTCTCTCTACGGTACGCGCACACCATCTCGACATTCAACAGGTATTCCTCCTAGCCCTAACCCTTATCTGTTTCTAAAAGGAATGAAAGGATAGAAGCAACTCTATTCCCAAAAAGCTGAAACATTCCGAGCGAAACACACCGATCGCCGACATCTTGTGCTTAAAAATAATTCCAAAGGATTGGCGCCGAAGAAATAAATAAATAGGGGATTCCATATTGATTTGATCTAGACGTGATCCTAAAACCTTGCAGATTTACTTTTTCCCTTTTCCATATTTATTACAACTACATTTTTAGCCAAAACTTAGATAATCCAATACCGGTACATATCGCTTAAAACTTGCTTCACAAAAGGGCTAGGAAGTCGTTTAATAGTTGTTACTATTAGGCTTTTACTAGATGGACATTACTTTATAAGTGTTGGTTTTTTCCATGTGACATCTGCCCACATTTCATGACTTTAAAGTGTCGTTTTTAAAATGTTTTACATAACACCATTTTAATTGTCGGTCAAACTTCCCGTTTGGAAGCGTGGATGGTTTCTAGAATATCTTGATTTTCACACTATAGTTTTATATATTTAAACTCTTTCGACATTAGTTGTGTTTGTTTTTCCACGTTGTTCGTAACATATCAAAGTCTCATAAAACTATGCTTCCTTGTAATGGTTCCACTCAATATTATCCTCTCCCAATTGCTTCTCCTCCCTCTAACCCCTCCTCTACAACCCTCTCTCTTTTATGTTTTGCTCCCTCAAAATCAACTTCATCTTGGTCTTTCCTTCGGGCGTTTACATCGCACATTTCCCATGCGATTGCTAGTATATATTTTATTTGATGAGTCTAAGGCACCATGAGGCTGCACTCCACCACACATTTTCAACACAACTTTCAATGTTGCAATCTCCGTAACTTCAATCCACATGTATAGCAAGTTTGTTGCGTGTTATTATTGTGCCATGCTGCCAGAATTTTGCATCCACTACCAACCTCACACATAACTCAGCAGCATTTGAGAACAAAAATAAATAGTTTAATACAGTCTGGCTGCAATTGCAGATGCTCCACTATACTGAACAAATTTCAGAACAGCACGTTGTCAACAAGGCCTTGTAGATTGGGCGATGATATTTTACAGATGTTCAATTGCAACAATTTCCTTTGAGCCATGCTAGAATACTTCGTGCACCTCCTGCTATTATTCCAGTTATGGGGATATAATAAAAGAGTAGCAATTATAATGTTGAAGAGCTTCTAAGCTTCTTTAGAAATAAATGCAGGTTCATCTTTATTTTCTTTCCCTGTGCTGATACCAAATGTTTGAATCAATCGATTCAACATTCCATCAGAAATAGTACATGATATACTACTGTGTAACAAATAGGGTTATGGATAACTAAATACTTCAAGTTGAGAATACCAATCTATCCTCTACAAGAATGGGCATGACAACCTGACAATAATATTTTAAACGATAGACACCCAAACAATCTATCCTAACAGAAGTGGGCATAGCAACCTAAAAATAATATTTTAAATGGTAAGCGCCCTAACAACTTGTGTAGTTTATTTAACTTATTTTACCTTCCCAATGATGTGGTATTATTTATCTAACAAGGAATTCAAATCTCTAGCATTCAATCTGTACTAGCCACAACTAACAGTTGCCATTTCATAATACATGGTAAAAACCTTTACACAATTATCTCAATCAAACTCCACACAAGTTGACAAATTATACTTATAGAAGATCATAATCAGTGTGATAGTAACTCACAAAAACACTTTTAGGCCATATTTTTCAGCGATGGCTATTCTCCCAATGGAATGCACCATGCCCCCATAAAAGACATACATGAACATGCATGGGTGGGTCCTGCAGTCAGGTGTCACATCATAGGCAGAATTTTTTAATATATCAGTTTGATATGGTATGGTTGCATTTGTGAAGCTGCAGCTCGATTGGTGGGAATGCACGCACATGTACAGCAGGTCCCCAGTTTGAATCCTGCAGGTGACTGCAATGTGTTTTTCAACAACAAAAAATCGAAAAAAAAACCTAAGTATGGACGCACGTGACACATGGCATCGGATGGATGCATATGTCTTTTATGGGGGAATGGTGCATTCTATCGGGAGAATAGCCATCACCATGTTTCTCAGCCACTCTCCTGACTTCAAAGACTAAGCTCTAATAGTGAAAATGCAGGAATTACCAAGGAACCCAGAGTTCCAATGTCTATTTCTTGTACAATTATCTTCATGTTTTGTTGTCAACTACACCTTCAAGAATTTTAATAATTGCTGAAACAAAATAAATTCACACATCAAATGAAATTTTCAAGTAACAAGCATGAGCAACATTTAACTATCTGCCAGAAAAGCCAAATAATGTTGATGCTTCCAGCACTTAACGAATTACGCATATCCTATAAAATGAAGAGATGTAAAAGTGACTATATTTAGTATCAGCAGGATAGACTGCTTTTATAGAAATCTTCCTTTTCACGCTATTTAAATTTATCCTTACCAGGAAAAATGGAAAAATACAAAATTGTAAAGGCAGAAATGCACTTAAATGATACAAATTTTACATCAAAAACTAAATAAAATATAAAAACAGCACTCCATAAGCACAATCAAAAATTTAACCATTATGAAAGCCTCAAACATTTAAATTTAAAATAATCTACGAATCAGAAAATCCAACAAAGAAGAGAGAGAATGCACAAACAAATCTAAAATCTAAACATTCCATACACAGACGAACTTTCTAAAGCTTAAGCTCATGTGTATTAAGCTTTTTGCGTCACAAATCTCAGGTGTATTAAGCTTTTGAATCACAACTTGTGCATTCGATTCTGCCAATTTTCCATAATATGATTCACAAAATAGGAGGAAGAGCCGCTTTATTAACTTTCAAGCAGCTTTAAATTTGTTCCACTCAATCAAAAAAAAAAAAATTAAAAACAAAACTAATGTACTTTTTAATAGAAATTCCTTGTCAGCATGTACCACCACTCCTGTCAAGCTAAAGGAACATTCTAGTATCTGCCGCAAAAAATATAGTAGAGGATCACAACATTATAATTGATATTTTAAACTTAAAGAAAGGAAAAACAGACTAAATAGGTTTCAATCTAATCTTAGAAACTGCATTTCGTTAAAAAAACTAACAGGAAATATGATATGTTCAAAAAGATATGAATATGTACAAATACATCAAAATGTGGCATTTTTCAAATATTTCACATCCTATTTAGAAATTATTAATTCTCATGCCCCTGCAATTTTCCATTGCTGTCCCATTTGCATCCTGTATAAATGGAAAATACTTCTGAATTCCTTTGTTTCTACTCCCAGTGACCCATGCCATTTGTCATAGCCCATTTATGGTAACATAGTTTACAAATTACCACCCTTTCTTATATAAAGTGCGCTAATTCATCTGCATTTCTAACAAAATGAGTCCTCTAGAAGCATCTGTTGCTGAACACTTTAATACATTGAATATATACAAGTAGTAGCCAGAAATGCCACTGCATATGCCATATATAGATATCAATTATATGATTGATCTTAACAATTTGATTATTTAATATTTCAGCATATCATTCTGACCCAATAAACAAGATTTTACCGACTCTTCAAAAGAATACACTGGTCTACAGTTGCTAAAGAGCAATCTACTTTAGGCATCGTATCATAGTTGCCAGGAACGTGCCCCTAGAGAATGGGACCATGTATCCAAGTCAAAACACAATCTGTAATTCCAGGAATGTGGTCAGGAATGCAAGAGTTCTACCAAATATGTACTAGGTGCATGGAGGAAGGGCCCACAAAGTCTTCAGGGTCTCCCATCCAACAGCCAATACGTATTACTTCAAATTATCAAGTTATAACTCTTGTAATGGGTTTAAAAATTCCTACTAAACCCTCAAACACTCAAAAAAACCACCTATAAGTTTCACACCAAAAGTATGACAGACTGGAAGAAAATTTAAAACAAATTGCTGCAACCATGTCCTCCACTTACGGAAGGGAGGAGGATCATTTTTCCTAGTTTGAGGGATAGAACTAATAAGTAATTGCCTAACCACTTCGAATTTTCTACCTTTTCTTTTAGATGGAAATTCTGTAGGCTGGGGCTTTTCAATCTCCTCCACTGACATCCTAACAAGTCCCATCTTCCTAAGACCTCTTATCTTTCAATTGTGTCAATTCCTTCGTGTTTGAAGGGAGGAGGATCATTTTTCCTAGTTTGAGTGCTACAACTGCTAAGAAATTGCCTAACCACTTCGAATTTTCTACCTTTTCTTTTACATGGAAATTCTGTAGACTGGGGCTTTTCGATCTTCTCCACTGACATCCTAACAAGTCCCATCTTCCTAAGACCTCTTATCTTTCAATTGTGTCAATTTCTTCCTGTTCAGACTCCTGATTTGTCTGAAGATTGATCCTTTGTTATAAATTCCCTTTAGGGTCTTTTTCTTCTGATTCAACTAGCTATCGACAATCACTATACATTTATAGCATAGAGCTTTGAAAGATTTAGGTTGGGTCTCCTTTATCTCCTCAATTTGCAGCTGAACGAGTTCCAATTTCATACAATATGTCCGGATAACCCACTGCATTCAACAACACAGTTTTCTCAAATGTATTGTTTGAAATATCTTCCTGCATAAAATATTAGATCAAAAGTTCCAATTTTCCAGGACCTTGCTTAGTTCAATTATGTCAATTTCCATTTATTTTGTTTCAGACTCCACTGATGCTCACTTACTTGAAGATTCAAAGAATGATCCTTTGTTTTTACATAAATCCTTCCGGGGCTTCTTCTTCTGGTTCACCTATTGTTGCCAAGGATTCACAACCAGGATTTCCAAAGACTCATCCTTAGAAGTCTAGGGGTGAGTGTTTTATTCTGGTAAATGTTGCTCTAACTTGAACCAATCCTCTTGATCAGAGTTCTGCAATGATTGATGAGTTTAAATATAAATGACATGGTGGTTGATCTATGTTTTGATACAATCACACGATTTTTTAATTTCCTGGTGGCCATTTTCTATTCTGAACTTTCTTCCATGAGAGCAAAGGTTTCTTCTAATTTTGAAGATTTGCTCTCTTCAATTTCTTTACAGCCATTTGATTTGCTTCCAAATTACTCGATCTTTTAGCTGTTTGTCAATGTACAAGCCAAATGCTCAAACTTGTAACAATTATTAAAACTTGAAAGAAAATGTTTTCATAATGTAATCTATGACACTGATAATAATTAAGGACATGATCGTTGCATTGTTTAGACTGGCATACTCATAACAGTTACTTGAACTATAAAAAATATATTTTCTTAATGTAATGGTTTCCCCAAAATATGGTGTATGAATCTGATAATGATTAAAGTAAGGAATTGTTTCCAGTCTATGTCTACACGCATCATTGTGTAGTTTAGACCGGTATACTACCAGTGATTGGTGAAGGCATCGAGCACATTCCACAAATACTTTTGAATCTATTTGTATACAAATTATCACCAAAATTCCAAAAGTGGGAGCGGCAATCTTACCAGACCAGGTTAGAAGAGGGTGAGTCCTCTAAAGAATTCAATATGAGAACATTCAGCCCGAACTTCAGAAACTGTAACTCTGCATTATATTCAGATAAGAGAACCCAAAAACAGTCTTTGCATAGATTACAAATACAAGTACATTATTTCAAACCTTCTTTAATGCTTATCCATTCTTTGAATATGATTATAGGTGACCAAATCTCCATTAAGTAAAATAATTCAAAAAGTAAGAGACCCTGAAAAAGAAAATATGCCTTCACATTTATTCTAAGTTTATCGAAACGGCACCCCTAGGGCACCTAGAACCAGTACAAAACGTACCCGGTATGGGTATGGCACAGATATATGCCGGAAACGGCCAAGGTACAACCAGGCAGGTCCAGGTATGTCTGCAGACATACCCAGCCATAACCGGACTTGCCTGACTGTTTCCACGGTGTTTCCAAGCCTAAAACTGTCTTTTTTATCTTTTGTTTGTTTTTTAATAATTTTTTTCTAGTTTTAATTTAATATATTATTACAGCAGAAATTACAGTTTTCACAGCAGCATTATTCTACTGAAGGTACCAAATACAAGCCATCAGAAACATGGACAAAAATAGCATGTATGAGATAAATGTAATAAACACCTCGACTAGATATGGTAGGGACAAATGAAATTATGAGTAGTTTGTTGTGGTTATTTAGCTTGTTTTGTTTTTCATATGCATAATATGTGGTTAATTCCTATTTATTAGGCTGGAATTTATATAATTTTTAATTTTTATATATTTTTTGTACGGCCGTATCCTGGGCCAAAAAAATTTGCCATATCCGTGTATCGGATACTCTGTACCCATACCTGTATCCAAAATGTATCCGCTACTTAGCATTTATTACATGAGAAGAGACCACTAGTAATCCGGCAGGGAGTCTCACAACAGATCTCTCTGAGAGTCTCACAACAGATCTCTCTGAAGACATTCATCATATTACAGACCACAGTGAGACCTCTGCTTACATTCTGCTAATCCTCAATAGCAGGTATCAGATTGTTAAAATATCCCATGTTCCCTAGGGGATGGTGCAAGACTATGTGTCCCGTTTTATTCTCCAAACGAGAAAAAAACCTCAATGGAGAAGGAGAAATCTACCACCCTCCCTGATGGTGCAAGCTTATGTTACCCTCTTTAATTCTGCCAATGCGATAAATCCTCAATGGAGAAAGGCAGAATATTCCATGCTCCCTCTTCAAGCTTTTCATATCTTGTCACTTTAATCACAGTACCAAAGAAATAATTTAGAAAGAAAGAGACCTAGAATAAAACATCTTCACATTTAATACATGAGAGAAGACTGCCAGTAATTATGTAATACAACAGAGTGTGATATACAAATCCCTCTAAAAACAGATTCTCAAAATATAAACCATAGTGAGACTCCTATAATTTTGTCAATGATACACCTGAAAGAGACAAAATGCCACTTGCCCATGGACAAAGAGAGAATGCAATCTTGAGTTCCCTCTAGGTAAAATGACAGTTTACCAGCCAGAAAAATGGAATAGGAATAATCTGCTATGAACCAAAACCTACAGCAATCCTTCTGCAAAGGCTATCCAAATCAAGCCAGGTTTAGTATGTAACCTACTGATACATGCTTACCAAACAATGTGCAATAACAAAGACAGACATAACAAGTGTAGAAATTGAGTGTTGATGTTTAGGGTGCATTTCATGAACAATCGTTCGGATAAGTGATACATGGATTACTTTAAATGATGTGTCACAAAGTGTGACCTGAAACAGTATTACTCAGTCTCTTTCTACACACGCTTTTCCATAAGTTTCTCTCTTCCAAACATTATGGACTCTGAAAGTTTAAAATCTCTAATGACAGATGGCTTGAGCAAGACAACTTACATTAAAGGCCCACTATCATCTCTAGAAACTATAGCACAGCTTGTTTGACGAGTTTTCCTCCACTTTTATTAAGTTGAAAACATAATTAGAAATATTAATGTTGGAAATATTATGGTTAGTAAGTCATAGTCCAATGATGTATTAATCTTATATTAGTCACATTAGTTAGAGTGTATGTGTATGTGTATGTTGAGTTGTTATAACAACTCAACTATAGATTATAATAGGTGAGTGATATTAAAGAGAGACGAGGATCGACTCCTAGTTTGTAGGAGCAAACACTTATATAAATATCTCCCAGTTATCTTCATCAAATGATTCAGTGGTTATTTATCTTATGATATCATAGCACGGTGGTCAAATTCTAACGCCGCCATTGTGTTCACAGTGTCTATTTTAGTAGGGGTTGCCTTTTGTTTTGTCAAAAAAGGCCACCATGGTCCCAAGTTATGCCAATCTGAAGTTCTGTGTTACTATGTGTAAGCTTTTATGCAATTATTGAGGTATTTTCATAAATAATAAGATATTTTGCACTTCATTGTACAGTTTGCCAGCTATTGATGTGTTTTCCTATGTATCGGCAATTCCCGTGCATTCACTGTCATTCTCATACATTTGTACATCTCTTTGTGTGTGACCAAATTTCTACCACATCCATGTGAAACTATCCATTATATCGCTGTGCAACTGCTCATCCATGTGCCCACTTTTGTCAGCTAATGCATTTGCTCTTGCATCTGTCGTGTATCTTCGATCTCCTTTGGTTGTCACCTGCCTGCCAACCTTGTGCAGTCTCATCATCAGCATCTCCGTCCTGCGCGTAACTCCCTATCATCTGTGCGTCTGCTAACTTTTCTGTCTGAGATGCCATCCACGGCTCCAACACACTTGCAGACTAACATTGTTAATCCCTGAACCATCCATGGCAATGATTGCAGTATTCGCAGATCCTCGTCAATGCCTACCATCTGCCATATTCTCTTTCATCTATCTACGTCTACTCTGCCAACTCTGAGTTTACCATGCACATGTGGGTATATCCCTGATCTGCCTCCACTATATTTTGTTTCACCTTGCTTCCAAGACAGTCGATTAAACATCCATCCACCACGTACACCTGCAAAAGATCCAATAGACATCAGAGATAGGCTAGACGTTTCATATTTTTCTTAGATTGTTAAATTTGTTTTGGTGTTTCATTACTTAAGAAGTTAAGACTATAGTTTTCATATAGTTTGTTGATTCACTACTATTAGATGGTCTAGCCCTAGTATATGTTGAGTATTGAGTCTCAGAATAAGTGTCAATATTGGTGTTCATTTCAGTATCAATATTTTATTAGTTTTATTACATTGGTGTCAGTTATTATCCTATTAATCCAAGGCTATCATGTTCCATTGAAAGGACGCATTTTTAGGAGAACCTTACATCCGGTTGAATGTGTATGTCCATTCTAAGAAGGGTATTCGCTCATAAATGCACGACCTGCAACATGCAATGGAACCCATGAATATTGACCTAGCTAGTTGAGCTGAGTCGAGAGAAAGTTGGGAGGAAAATGGAGGAAGGAGGCAAATTGCCAAATCTCAAATTCGTCACTAACTTCGAGATTGTGTTTGCATAGCTGAAGATCTCAAAAGCCATCAAAGGACCTCCCTACCCAAAGCTCTAATGCAATCACATTCTCGATGGATATTTCTAAAATCTAACTGGCCTATACCATCATTGGTCATGTTGACCTCATATTGAGCTTAAATTGCTTAACCAATAGTTAGAATTTGTGAGAGAAATAACTGCATCGTTTGGTCCCATATTTATCAGCTCTCCTTGCAATTCAAACATTCTTTAATAGTGTCTTTTTATGCAAACTAGGCATGGTACCTACTTAGTTTATCCAATCGTTCAAAAGTTAACCTAAAAGATTTTGTTGCTTGCAAGTCTCCAAAGTAAGCAAAATGGCTCTAGATTGACACGGCAAAGAAACTTGTATGGCGGAATATACTATACAAAGCAACTACTTATTTTGTTACAACTTACATAATATATCAATTGTACAACTAATTTTGTAACTGTTATCAATTATATAAACCATGTTCATTAAACTTATATAAACATAAATTTGGTCTAAAACTGATTTGCTTGTACCAGCTTGTATCAATATTCCCTTAATATAAATTGTAATAAATGGGCAAACATGCTCATAATGTGAGGAATGAAAGCCTCTCAAGCGGCTAAGGAAGAACAGATTATCCCCTTTGAGACAATGAGATCGCATCAAAGATGGATGCCCTTACAAAAAATGCTTGATTTGCAAATTTGCAGGCGAGGGGCCCGTGAAAAGGTGTCTTGTTCCTTTTCCAAAATATTTTAATAAGGGAAATAAATTAATAATTTAACTTAAGTGGCCAAAAAGTAACTTTATGTTATATCATAAAAAGGTAACTTATGTTTTATTATTAAAATAAAGGTAAATTTTTATAAAGCAACTCAAAATAAAAATAAAAAGTAGGTGAAGATCCTTAAAGGGCTCATTTTGAAAAAAACTTTTATGAATCATCTTTTACTAACTTTTACTCATCCAAATTTGGCAAGTTTGAGCATTCCACTTCAGCTTTCAACCACTAAGAACAAAAACCCTTTGTTGGAGCATCAGGGGACGAAAACCCTCCGGTGGTCAAGAGCTTGGGATGAAGACCCTCCGGCTCTTTGTGGTGATTCCATCTAGGAATCACATTTTGCTTCAAATCTGATTTTTATCACATTTTATACAGTGATCTTTGGAATTTTGCAATAAAATCCTGCATGTGCTCATGTGGTTCCTTCTTCAGCTGAGTCAGTTGAGTTATCAATGTGCTGGAATCTTCAGCTAGTTTGAATCTTTTCAGGAACGCATCCCGCATAGTAGCCCAGTTGGTTATGGTGCCAGAAGCTAGCCGGTAGAACTATTCTCCAGCCAAGTCATGCAAAGTCTCTATGAAGAGTCTAACAGATACATCTTCATGTTCAACTACAAGCACTCCACAGGATATGAAAAACGCAGCCAAGTGGTTATCTGGATTATGCTTGCCATCTCCAAAGAATTTGAAAAATTCTTTCTCGTCTCTTTAGGTAGATCATGCATAGAAGTCAAATTCAGTGGCCCAAAAGCTGCTCCCCATGGGACAGGTACTATCTGGTTCTGATTCGCCATGATGAGTGGGGCACGTCTTCTCCTTATGTAGACTTGATGAATAATTCTAGCCGCCGGATCATCTTTGAAGATGATCTGGATCTAGATGCACGTGCACTCTCCTTCCTGGTGAGAGACTAGATCTCGCATCTTCTAACTTGAGGAGGATGATTGAAATTGAATTCCTCCCGCAATCTGAAGAAATGATAAGTCCTTCCTTGCGGCTTCACGGATCGGGTGAATGGACGTTCAGCCAGGTTGAGATTTGTATGGAAAACACTCTGATCTTCAAAAGGTAAGCTTTGATCTCGCAAAAAGATAGTTGTTCTCAACGGAGTCGCCAAAAATTGTTGGCTAAATTTTACGCACAAAGACACAACCTAGCAGTCATGAGATAAATCTCCCTCATTTACCGGTGAGACTCCTGTGTCAGATTTGTCAATTAAAGTATGCTAATATATATATGGGGTTTTACTTTAACTACTCAGTTCATGAACCATAATCGATACGATTCGCAACAAGTAAGTGATTGTTTAAAGAAAGGAAATATTTATAGAAGAAGGAAAGGAAATAATATAAACACAAAGAAGAAATGGGGAAAATGTGCATCCCAATCAATAGATAATGAGTTGATTGCATGCACATAGAAGAAACCAATAGATCTAAACACGAATTCTAAGCAAAGGTAGCTCTAGATCTAGATCGAAATAACACAAAATCTATTAAAAATCTAAAATAAAAAGCAAGAAACACAATACACCATGACACAAAGTTCTCAGGAAATCTGCTCTCTGTATATTCATTTGCTTCAAGTGGCTCTCAAGGGTTTCAAAGACAAAGTCTGGAACACAAGGGTTTGTTGCTTACAAATTCCGCCCTTAACCGGAGGTTCTTCTTCTACTTATAGAATGTAAAAGGGAAAGTACAAGTCGAAAGCTTTTAGTTGAGCGGCACATGTGCAAGTGGGAAAGGAAACAATGGCAATCTCCCTCCTGGAATTCCTCTTTGCATGACATGTATAATTTGCAACTGAAAATAGAACCTTCTCTTTTGCACGTCTGCCACTTATCTCCAAGTAATTGACTTCTTCAAGTTATGGCTTTTAAACCAATCACTTAAGTTGTATAATTTAATTTATCGCTCAATTACTTTGTTGGAGGAAAGAAGGAAGAGGAAAGCTGCAGTTTTGTCATTTTTCATGTCTGCATGCAGCTGATTCTTTTGCCTTTGTTTCTCACCAAACTGGATCTGGGAGTAGTTGGATCTGGAAGCAAGCTGGATCTAGAAACAAGCTGGAATTGGAAATGACTAGATCTGGAAACAACAAGCTGGATCTGGAAGCAAGTTGGATCTGGAAGCGAGCTGGATTTTGCCTTTGCCTTGTCTTCTCTTTTATCCTTGAAGCTTTTGCAGTTCTTCTCCAGTACATGCATCAGTGCAATGTTTGTCATAACTCTTTATTTTTAATTGCATATGAACAATTAAAAATTCTGGAAAGCACTCCGAGTGAATGCAACTTCAATGAAGGCTTCAACTGGAAGATTGGGAGCACATGCACAAGATCCTGGAAGGAATTTTCCACGCACTGACTTCTTCACGGGCTGCATTTGAAACAAGAGGATGAAGCCTTTGCAATTATGGATCTGGATCTAGCACACTCCATAACGAATTCTGGCACTGGGATGTGAATGGAAATGCTGCAGCTCGAATGATTCCACTGCTTTTGACTGCACGCATAAGGGAAGTCTTTCCAGCTCTGGATCTGTCAATCAATTCGGAAAGAGGTTCCGGACCTAGATCTGTGTCTCCAATGTCTGCAAATTTGGAAGTGATGCATGACTTCGTTGTGCTTTCTTTTTCATCCCTCTTTGCCATGGCTTTGTCTATCTTTGTCTAAACAATTCTTTTTCTTCTTATTCAGTCAGATTTCTTCAAAACTGGTGCAGATCTAGATAATTCTTCAGATTCGAAGGATATATTCAATGTATTAGACATTGATTAAAGCTCATTTTTTTGTAAAGCACTGTAACAAATTTCTGCAATTAATTGGACAAAGATGGCAACCGGAACATGAACAATTGAATTTTAACCATAAAAATCTAAATAATTCAACCCTACGCCCCAAAAATTGATGTTTTGTTTGCATGCAAAGTGAGCATGAATTTTTACAACTTCACCCGAGAGCACTGTATCACTTATGCAAACAATTATGCAAACACAAATCAACCTCTTTCAATACATGCGCCAAAATTGGAAACTTTTAGCCTTGATTTCACCTTCTTTTGAGTAAAAATCTTCTTCAAATGGGGCGCACTTTTCCTCTGGGCTGCACTTCTTAACCTGTGAATTAATTAATTCATCTTTATGGCAGCCCATGCTTATATAACCCTCATAATTCTATAATTAATAATTGCCCTTCCTATTCCTGACAATTAATTAATTAAAAATCATGTTTTTCTCTTTAACTGGTGTGCTAAAATTGCATGTTTAAGGACAACCATCAAATAAATTAAATTTATTCAATTTAATCATCCACTCTTCACTTCACTTAAGCTTCACAGTGTGCTTTAACCTTAGCCACTGAAAATAGAAATTAATTTAATCATTTAATACTTTAAAAAGTATTATCTTTCTCCCAAAAGGGGCGCACTTTTTGACATGAAGGGGCTGCCATTAAATAAATTAATTTATTTAATTTTAGAGCAATCTATTTTCAACCACCTTTTGTCCTTTGCCTTTGTTGACTTTTCCACAAGCCTGGGCACCTATTTTGGGTGAATAATTAATTAAATTAATCAATTTAAAGGTTGCCTTTACTTCTCCAAAGGGGGCGCACTTTTTGACATATAGAATTCTATTTTTAAGAATCACATGACAATGGGATTATTTACCCTGCAAGGCAGCCCTGAAAATCCCATGATTCACTTAAGTCACTTGACTTTCATAATGGGATTATTTACCCTGCAAGGCAGGCAATAAAATCCCATGATTCACTTAAGTGATATTTCTTTTATTCCACAATGGGAATTTTTACCCTGCAAGGCAGGTAAGAAATTCCCGCCTGCCTGTTGCCTCTAATTTTCCCACTGCAACTTAAGTGACTTTTCTATCATGGGAAAAAGTACCCTGCAAGGTAGGTACAAAATTCTCACCTGCCTGCTGCTTCTAATTTTCCCATTATCCACTCTGATTCTTTGTTTTCCAAAAATGCGGCCAGCCCAGAAGAGGCTTTTTGGTGCGCGACTTCGTCTTTTCCCAGTGAACCGGACCTCCGATGGCGACTTCCTTCTGGCATAACGTGCGTATATGATCCCCAGTTACTTCAGGCCAAGAATCAGGCCAAACCGGCAAAGGAATTGATCTAGAGAAATTTCACAGAAAACGAAACGGAAAACACAAAAAGTTGTCAAAAGTCACAAATAAAGCCTAGAACTTATTCCTAGTTAAAACCCTTCTGGTATATAGGAATAATGATATGTTCGATCACAACAGGGTTAAATCGGAGCGCAAATTGCCTCAAACGGGGCTCAAAATAATTAAATACAAATTTTCCGCAGACAAATCCCAACGACAAAATATAACAATTTTGGGCATCTAGGTATTTGGTGAAAATGGCTAATATGGCTCTTTGGGAATATCTTGACGCAATACAAAAACTTTCTGACAATAAAAACACAAAACGACCCATTATTTTAAAAGTACGAAATTTTTTCGAATAAGGTAGTCACAGATTTCAGGATGAAATCTAGGGACACCAAGATCTACATCGACATTAACTTTCAGAATGACAAAATAATTAAGGTATCATTCAAAAATTCAGATCTTCATCAAAATCAGTCAAGGAAATATCAGATTTTCATCCATATTTGTTAGGGCATCCATCCAGGGGTAGCATTTGGGCATCAAATCAGTGATTTGCAAGTTCATATTAGTTTTAGCAGCTAGGGCATCATTTACAGCAGCTAGGGCATCACTTCTAAGGCTGACATCACCATTGGGGCAGATTTCTAGGGCTGACATCATCTGCAACAGGTTGACGCCATCATTTCCAATTTTTGGGGCCAGCAATTGGTCTATTTCATCCGTCTAGAGTGTCATTTGCCAAGAATTTTGGTGTATACGGTCAGCTATAATTTTCCTGGTTTTCTGAGTTAAAAATAATAAATAAAAATCCAAATTTCAGGGTTTAAATTCAGTTTTCAGTATTTATTTTATGGCTGTTATTATATTCAACAAATCTGTATTTTTCCAAGGGTTTAGAAATTATTTCCCATCATTTTCCAGCAATGTTAATTTCTGTTGTTAGGGTTTGCAATAAAAACAATTTTTATTAATTCTGCCCTAAGGGTTTCCGGTAAATCCGGAATTATTTAAAAATGTCCGCTTGGGGACATTACAAAAGGAGTTGCACGGTTGGGTTATGGAGCAATGGAAAGTAAAAGGGCTTGTGGATCTACATGTTGGCATAAGAGGCTTCTTCATTATTGTTTTTACAGCAGAAAAAGATAGGGCTGACATTTTTACCATGGACCTTGGTTTTTTGGTAGATCAAGGTTATCCCTAATGCTACAAAACCCTAGCTTTGATTTTTCACAAGATTATCCTGAGGCAGCTCCAACATGGGTGAGATTGTTTAACTTCCCAGCTTATCTATGGGAAAAGTCATTCTTTCAAAGGATTGGAAACTCCCTCAAGGAGATGATTTGCATTTCTTTTGAAACTCGCAGTAAAAGACATATTGCATATTCCTAGAAGGGTATGGTTAAAATTTCCTGAGGGATAGATATTGGAGCAAATCCTTGGATTGCGAGAACCTCCCTTTCCAGTGCTTGATGTGCCACAACCATGGTCATTTAGCTCGGGATCGCCCCTAGCTCCAGCGGCTGAAATGAGGAGGAAAAGGAGGAATTTCAGTTAATTGCAGTAAAGGAAAGAACGATACCAAACCTGAAGGTAAAGGAGAGAAATCAAGTTGGATTAAGCCTTAACCCTTTTGCAGTATTAAGTGCCAATGCAAATGATAAAGGTAAAGTTTTGGTTTCAGCATAATCTCTCAAGGATAAAAAGATGAAATAGTTCTTGAGGTAATTGCTAATCCCACTAGGGAGTCATTGAATAACCTCACTGAGGCTGCTACTTGTGCCAGTCAGAAGGGTGCGCTTCAAGGAATTTCACCCTTTCAACCCAGCCAAGGGTGTAGTGTAGCCTTTGAGCAGGGTCTTCTCGACAAGACGTCCTAACATCATTCTTAATTGGCAGAGTGGTAGTACCAATAAAGCCTTGGTGTGCAGCTCTATATGCAGCACTTGATCCCACACCAAAGGAGCAACGGTCCAGCCAGGCTAAGGGGTCACACATTCCACCAAAAAATTATGTTTTGGTGTGTTCTCCGGTTTTTGAACCTTTGAATTGATTTTGTTTTGCTTTTAGCGCCTTTGCTTTCTCTCAGTTTTATAACCAATGCTTTTCGGTGTGCAGCTCTATATGCAGCACCTGATCCCACACCGAAGGAGCAACAGTTCAGCTAGGCTAAGGGGTCACATGTTCCACCAAAAATGATTTTTTGGTGTGTTTTTGGGTTTTTGAACCTTTGTATGAGTTTTGTTTTTGCTTTTAGAGGTTTGCTTTCTCTCAGTCTTATGGCCAATGCTTTTGATTCTCTCTTGAGCCTTTTTGTAGCTCGATGTGTTTGGTATTTAGGGGTGAGATTCCTTCCACCCGTTATTTGTACGATTAGTGTTGTACTTTTATGTTCAGTTAATAAAAGTGCACTTTTCAATCAAAAAATAATAATAAGCCGAGGCAAAAAAATTGAAACATAGAATATTCAAAACTTCAAGCAATAGGAAAAAGCATTTCACGCATCACTTGTTCTTTGCATTGTACTTTGATCATTTGTGGCTAATTAGACTCTGTGGCACAATCCTTCCGAAGAACAAGACAACTCCCCATCTCCAACCTTCATAAAGTTTCCCTTACAAAGCCAGGTAAAAATTGAAACATAGAATATTCAAAAACTTCAAACAATAGGAATAAACATTTCACACATCACTTGTTCTTTGCATTGTAGTTTGATCATTTGTGGCTAATTAGACTCCGTGGCACAATCCTTCCGAAGAACAAGACATCTCCCCATCTCCAACCTTCATAAAGTTCCCCTTACAAAGCCAGGAATCATGGTTCTCTTCCATGACCGTAGAAGTCCATTCCACTCAACCACATAAATAAAGTGTAGAAGCTGTTTCTACTCGACAAAGATCAAGTATTCTTATTAAATGGGGCTTAAGCAGTCCCCTATTACAGAAAATATTTAAGAAAAGAAGAAAGCAATTTTGTCTTGCAACAAATACAGTGTTCTTATCGTCCTAAGAAAAGGGACCCTTACATAGCCAAGTAAGCAATATTTTGTTGGTAGAGATTTTTTTTTATGACACCTTGTTATAGGAACCTGATTGTTGCAGTTATAAAACTCAGTGTCAGGCTAATAACTAGCATCCTTTTTATTATGCACTCTCTTATCAGCATGTAGTTCAAAGACTTGTACGGAAATCATTTAGGAGGCACACTCATTATCTAATCACTTATTCTCTTCACACTGACCCCTCCTTTTGGTGAGGCCTTCACTACAGAGAGGTGCCATTACTAAATATTTGACTATTAGAGAAAAGACGAGAGACCAATTACATAGAAGAATACCCCAATCAGAACCAAGAAGAGTGATAACATCATCACAACTTTTTTATGGCATCATTTTACATTTCCAATGAAATTACTGATCATCTAAATATAAACACGGCTATTCTTCCCTCCTGACCAGTGTATCTATTTTGTCTGCACTGGTTACCCCTATATAGCTGACTGGACCTAAGCCACATCAGCCCTCACATGTGAAGATTAACTATTTAGTTAAAAATTAAATGAATCGCATTAATGCCACACTCAAGCACATATTTTCTCCTTTGACCAACTAGTACTAAAGTTCAGAACAGGAGAATTTGAAAACGACCATGCTGCTGATGTTAGCACAGCCTGTGACATCAGCATGTTGACCATAATTGACCAGACCATTTACTGCGCTGCTCTTTGACCAGAAATGTTTTCTTTTGACTGCTGGTTGCTGCAAGATACAGACTTGACCTTTTTCATGACTGTTGACCACCTGTTTGACTAATGTATCAGAGCCAGAAATTTAGAGGCTTTTACAAGTGTGCTTGCTTTGACTAAGGATTAAATGGTAGATTGACTGCCACACCCGATTCATCAAAAATTCAATGCCATTTGATTGATGTACTTCCTTTGAACAAGAATTAAATGCTAGTTTGAATGCTGTAAACAAACAGTACTAAGGTTGGCTATAATAGTAATGATTGAGTTGCATACAGATTGAATTCAGCTGTCCTTAATACTGTTTTATTTCTTCTTGACTAAAATCAATGTTGTTGAATATGAATACATGCTATTGACTAATAATGTGTCATAAATAAAAAAATATTGTTAGTATTTCATCAAATGTATATCCCGGTTGAGGTATATGTAAATATTAATTCTCTTATTCTTGGGGTTTGTAAATAGAAGGATAGATAAGACCAGTCATGAGTTGTACTCCCGTGTATGACAAATTTGAAAACAAATATAAATCCTCCTCTTATTGGAGGATTGAAAATTGCCTTATGAGTATGTATTTACATAAACTATTAAAAGACATCTTTGAGACCTCATCTTATTGGGGGTTCTGTAAATCATCCTATAACGTATGAATATGATATTTAGTCTAGTTCAAAACTCATTCTCGGAAACCCAAAATTTTGACTTGAGATCGCAATTCGACAATTACTTAGCAATTTTTTTGTGAACTAAAACAAATTTAAAATAATATAAATTCATAAAATAAACTTAAATAAGAAGTAACACTATTTAGAAGTAGGAGAAATAAATGTCGAGAACACATGTATATTTTCTAATAGTTTTTAACCAAAAAAGAAAAAATGCTCACATCTCAGCTTTAGACCAAATATGAAATATGAGTACAATGCACCATAACATCATCTCCAACGCCTTGTTCTCATTTGTTGCCCCTTAGAAGTGGAAGGTAAAGATTCCTCCTCTGGAATAAAATCATATGCAAACATATCCTCATCATCGATGCTTCCACTTCCACCTCTACTGCTGCTGCCCCTTCCAGTGCTTCCCTCTCAAAATTTGTGATCTCCTCTATGAACATTTACTCCACATCCTCATCAACCCAATCTAAATATAGGTTGATATCATCCAAGTCAATCGCATCATGACTCTTTTGTTCCTCCACTGTTTTATGCGAAGATGAAGACTATATCACATAAAACAAAGTCATTGAGGCATTTTGTTGTCAGCGTATTGTTTTTCTTTGTGTGGAAGGCCTCAAACATGCTCTAATTACATTGACAACCATAAGAGCTACAAATTGGTACAAAATAAGAATGGCCAACCTCTAATGATTTGGTATTTTTGCACAATAATCTTTCCAACACAAATCTACAAATAGGACATGTAAAATTTTGTAAGTCAACTAAGTTTGCACTTATTTAAGAAGTCTACTATCTACTTGTAGCGATACCACAATCAAATAAGCTAATTTGTTTTTACTTGGTTGTTGGGTCATTCTCCTTCCAATGCAAAGCCAAAGCAAAGAGATCCCCCTTTACACTCTTGAAAATCTCCAACTCATCACAAATTGTGCCTTTGTGGCTTCATCAAGGATCGTGCTCTTTAAGCATATGTTGAGGACATCCATAACCTCCGCATTGACATTAAATGAATCACGAGAAGAAAAATATGAGTTCAAATAATAGGCCGCTACATGGATATGTTGGTGGAGCTGCCTATTCCATCTCAAATCAGCTATATGCCAAATGGGTTCATAGTTTCTTTTATTTTCCCATGGTAGTTTGCTATCGCCTTATTAGCCTCATACAATTAAACCATAGAGTTTTTTCCCATCTAGCAAGTCCATATCGCTGGCCAAAATAGCATGCAACTTTCAAATTAAAATTAGACGGAACTTGAACCAAAAAAATTACAAACAATAAATAAAAAATTGTCAAGTTTATGGTTACTTTCAAGAGCTCCTTTATGCTCTTAGCAAACACATCATCAAAAACAATCTTCACAACCCTTTCTTTGTCAGCCTTCCTACTATGGGGAGACTCCAATCACTATGTGCTCACAAACATCTGCTTATGAGATGTTAGCAAGGTCGTAATGCTCGTAATGTGATGAAGCTTGTGGCAAAGCATGTGATTTCTAATCATACTAACTCCTATTCGGTGTGCTTTTTGTCAAACTTAGCACCCAAGGGTGATTGTCGATATACTTTGTGATAGTTTTTGCTTTTTCAACCACACTTTTCAGCCATGCAGTTTTTCCTATGTCCTCAAGTAGAAGATCAATGTAATGGGTTGTGCATGGGCTCCAAAAAAGCCTCAAGAAGCCTTCCTTCTGTCACACATGTTGTTGCATGGTGATTCACCCAAACCCACTTCCATGACCACCTCATCCAACATATCATAGTCTCTACAATTTTCACTTGGTGGGAGGCATCAATTTTCAATCATGCCTAAAACCTACCAACCCATCCCTCTATTTCATCATATTCTTCCCTAGCTTACGGGAGAACTACATCGGCCTGAGGCCCCTTTTCGCCAGGGAAACCACTAGAAAGTTTATCAAGGTCTAATTCCTTCCATCTATCCAATTATCAAACAAAATAATGCAGCTTTTTTCCACTATATTCTTTTTGTTCATCTACTATCACCTATGTGTTTTTACAACATCCTCCAACAATGGGCCGATCAAATTAGGAGTGGGTGCCTCCAACCCCTTTCTGAAAATGGTCACTGCAATTAACAAATCCTCCCAATATTGGCTTTTTGCCACATTAAATGGTATGTTGTTACAATACCAAAAATTGCAGCTGCTACACTTGCTTCATTATGCTTTTCTTAGTTCCATACAATACCTTTGAGCAAAGGTTATGCACTAGGAGTATTGCAAGAAACAAAGAAGCCTTGTGAAGCATCCAAGTGGGTCAATCCATAGAAAACTCCTATTTATAGGTGGAGAACAATACCTTCTGCAATATTTAACACGCCTCAAGCAGCAGCATTGTGAATCGAGAGTGACACCTCCCTAGCTAGCTTTGATCAACTATCATGCCGCAAAAAGATTGTCTTTTGTTGAAAGCAAGAACTCTATTCATCCAGAAAAAAATATGCTTTGGTCATCATGCACAATCATTGGCAGCCTTTTAAGACATCAAAAACAAACAATTGGGCATTGCGCTCGATAGTCCGCATCTAGGCTCTCTTCCTCCTTACGTTGCTTTATGGATGCATCTATGTCATCGACCTTGTTCGAACATTATTAACAAACTCATGGTCCCCCAACACATTTGAGAACTCTTAGACCCATCCTTAACAACTTACAAATGTACAACAAACCTAACACAAGGCTATCTACAACTCTTCTCTTCCATTTCCATTTAGAATAAGAGGACCATTGACTCCCTCATTGCCATATAGTTTGTAAATAGTAGGCATTTCCTTACTATACAATCCCCAGTCAGTACTTTGACAAGTAACTCAGCTCCCAAGGATTTTCCCTAGTCACATGTTATAGATGAAGTATGATAGCTTACTAGGATGCCTAGCTACCTAGGTCCTATCTAACTTATTGTTGTGTTGACTACGTGAGAGCCTTTGTTTCCATAATTATCTAGATGAGATATTTGATGATTTGAAGTTGAACCATAAACCATAGGATAGGTAGCCTTGTGACAACTGCCTTAATGCAAACTATATACCTCGGTTTTAGAATCATGAATCTAGAGAAAAACATAGCTTTCTCTCTTCCCTTCCTACAAAATAGAAAAAAATACTCTTCATTTAAACACCTCCTTACCAATAAACCACAAACATTGAACAGCACATTTGAAGTGATTCATTTGATACATGCATTTTCCCTCTAAGAAGTCACAACCTTGAGTTAAATACGACTCCATTTGCGTAGTCCCATGCTAGATTAAGTATGATAGTTTACTACGATGCCTACCTACGTAAGTCCTCTCTAACTTTAGGAGTATGATATTTACCATTGTTGACTATGTCAGTACCTTTAATGAAGTATTTAATAATTTGAACCATAAACCATAGGATAGGAAGCCTTGTGACAGGTGTTATAATGCAAATTATATACTTTGGTTCTAGACTCATGAATCTAGAGAGCAAAACACAGCTTTCTGTCTTCCCTTTCTACAAAATATAATAAGTTACTCTTCATTTAAACACCTTACAAACAAACCATAAACATTTAACAGCACTTAAAGTGATTGAATTTGATACATACTTTTTCCCTCTAAAAACCACGACCTCAAGTTAAATATGATTGAATTCAGATCTTGTATCTATAATTAAATAAAACTGAACCACAACTTAACATATTCAATCTTAGACATGTTTTAGAATGAAGAACTTAATTTATTTCTTCTACTTCCATTTATTCTCAAGCCTGGAATGTAGGAAAGAATTCCTGATATGAAGGAAACAAACCACAAATTATATGAAGACTAAGTTCACACATACGACTCAACATCTTGCAACCTTAAAAGGTCAAATTTAATAGAACCCAAAACAAAATGTCAATTTTGAATCACACAACATTTTGAATGTTCCACATAAGACACAAATCTTGGCCAAAGAAATTAAGAACAAATTGAATGTAGATTAAACATGTAATAGATTGGGTGATAGAAATTGCTGAGAGAGGCTTCCCTCTAAAATATTTACAATCTAGAAAAGTACTTTTGCATGGAAAAATTCAACTGAAGAGTAAACTTGTGTCTTTGATGGCATAAGAAAGATAGAATAGGCAATAGTTCTGGCCAGCTTTAATTATACTATCATTCACATAGAACCATATCTAAGAACAAAATAATTGCAAATATCTAAGAACCCAAGAATTGCTCAAACATGTCTTCTTATCATGTGATACTGCACGAAAACAGAAACTCAACCGCCTTCCATAATATGTTATTTCCTTGCTTCCGGTTGTTTCCCACCTTCAAATTTAATTATCAAATTAAGATAGTCTTCTATATGTTGATGCATATATCATGCAAGAATACTTGAGATAATTGTCTCGCTTCTAGATATCAAGACCATGTCATGCCCCAGTCTCATTCTCGTTCTCATCAGTTTCTTTGAGAAAAATTCAAAAATATATTTGATTTTACAAAAGCTCAAAGAAAGAGTAGATCTATAATTAACTAGTCAATCCTTCTTTCCTTATGCTTTTCAAGCAACATACATATCTTTCCCCCTTAAGAAAACCAAAATGGAAAGCAAATATGTTAAGACATTGCAATTTGAATTAACAAAACAACCAATCCATTCCACTATAATTGCATGATAATGGATTAAATGTCTCATTCAAGTGACATGAAATAACTAGTCCTTAGTAGCCAGAACTGTACTAGGACAAAAATCACTTTATAGAATAACGAGCAACAAAATTGAAGGATCCAAAAGCAAACCAAAAGCCATACTGAACACTAGAAAAGAAAAACAGTAAAAAGCCAAATGATACCACTGAAATTTCAACTGACATGCAAAACAGCCTTCAATTTCAAAGTGCAATCAAAACAAGCAAATTAAAATCACAACAAACATGTGTACATTGGACTTCAATATATTGACTTCATTAAAAATATACATGGGCAACGTGCATCTTGAGCTACCAACATCAATTTCAAGGTAATATAAGGTTGACTTCTTTAATCACCCCCATCATCTGCTCCAATGTCACCTACAATGTGAACCATGTGTTAGACCCAACTACTGACATATCTAAACCAAACGTGCTTTTCAACATCCACCAATTATTAAATATAACCAACTATTGAGCAAAGATATATATATATATTTATTTATTTATTTATTTATTGGTTGCACCATCTACAAATTTTAATATATCATTTCTTTATAGTTATCTCTATTCTAATAAATTATAAAACTGGATCGCACCTTATATTCATATATTCTAATAAAACTTAGTATCAACCTATATTCATATGTTCTAATAAAACTCAATATCAACTTATATTCATGTGATAAAGTAAATTAAGTAAAGAAATAGAGTTAAAGTTGGTTTTTTTTTTGCTTTTAATGCAAAAACATCTTGTCAACCAAATGCATTTCCTGCCCATATCTACGTGTAAGATATTATGTGACATTAGCAATTCAAAGTAGGGGAAATACAATAATAGTGAGTCCTGCTGAGCACTATTGATTAGCATTGACGGTTATTGATAGGATTGATTCACTCCAACTAATTTCATTAGATCTTGAGGGCTTGGGGCCATTGAATAATCTCAATTATGAAGGGGTAGGAGTTAAACCACAATCTCAACCAAAAATAGAACATCCTGATACATTATAACTTACATTTCACTTAACTCTTCCAGAATTTGCCTGGTTTATTCACAATAAAACAAAAATTGAAGCAAATTTAACTTAGATTACAATTTTGACCATTTAATGCCTTCAAAAACTAGAAGATACACTGCAGTCATTCTAATACATGGATCTCTGGCAAGGAAAATACAGACGCAAGTTAAATTGACCATTTGATTACTGTAAAATACCATGACACATTCTAGGTCAAAACCGTTAGCTTTCTATTTAGTAGCACAGAATTTGTTTCCATAACAAATAATACACAGAGTACTAATAAATTAAATGATCTTGAACTGTCTTATACATTCGTGTGCAATAAACGAAAATGGTATGGAAGCATAGGCAAGGAACACAAAATCATAAAGAACTCATATGAATAAAGCAAGGAAGTTATGAGAGAGCAGAGAAAGGTAGGGCTTCTCGTAGATTATATAGTTCAATGCATGTACACCATTTATTCCAAGGTGACATGTTTCATGCATAATCCAAAACCATATGCATCTAATCTTCTCGCGGTCATTAGAACAGCCAGCCTTATTTCCAAGAAACAAACAGTAACATTTAGTTTCAGGGAATTTCATGGTGCACAATTAACAAAACTATTTACATAGATTTTCTCGTACTTTTCCTATCCTTTAAGTCTTTGTGCATTCCTATATTAGTTATAAAAATTAAAAAAATGAGTAACAAAATGCAAAAAGGTGACATTTTTCTAAGAGAAATAGAAGGATAATCACAAATTCCATGGGCTCTTGTTCATAGTCACACAAAAGCAAGTGTAGATTATTCTTGGTGGCAATATAACCCATTCAACAAAGAAAATTCTTAAAAGAATGATAACTTAAAAATACTTACTTATAACTACCCAACTAAGAAACTTAATCAAACCAAGCAACATTGAACGACTTCAATTATCATTCTAGATCACTGATAAGTTATGCAGCTTGGCTTGTAATAGAACATAAGGCTTACCTTTTATAATTAAGTCACTATTAGTTATGTATTACTTAATGTTCAGTTGTTACCTCCTCAACCATTTTGTAACTATCTCTTGCATAATAAAATGACAGCCACACAATCTACAATGTGTGCATTCCGGTTTCTCTTCATTCCTTCTCTGTTCACATCTTCTAACATTGGTATCAAAGCCATTAGTGCTCAAAGGGGCTCAAGATCTGAGGAAGCTCATGAAAAGAGCACAGATTTTCACCGACAAAGATTGTGCAAGTTCGAGGAAGACCTATGTATACACCTAATTTTTCACTTTACTGAATTTTGTTCTTCACAAGCATCATTGTCACATTGTCTTCCCTAAAGTGATGTCCTCGGGGATACTACCAGGAGCGGGAGTAACCAGAAATGGTTACGTGCATCCTTCACGAGTTGCATTGGGCTAGTCAACAGTGGTACTTATGAGAGAGCCTTGATGTCTAACCTCGCATGTTTTCATACCCCTACAATTGTCTTTTACAGCCTCCTTACAACATCACTTTGTTTACGGTCATCCTCATACCTACTTTCAGCGCACACAGACCTTAATCATGTCACCCCTCTTAGCACCTCTAAGTTTCCCTCCATCAATTTGACTTGCTTTTTGACTTCCCGTGACCTGGCATTTTCCTATCCAATGGTATCGACCATGGTTGATACCGCCAAGCGAGTACATTTCCCCAACCGATAGTATCAACCATGGTCGATACTCTCAGTGAGCAATTTTTCCCATCCCAACGATATCAACCATGGTTGATACTATCGACTAGCATACCCGTAAGTGTTGTCATATGGCCATTTATACCAAATAGATGAGCACTTAATCCAACTCATATTCATCACTCATTTGGTTTGTTGGCACTTGCCAATCTGCCCTTAAAGCCTTAGAGGTCTTGAAGTTGGTCTTATTTGTCTTCTTTGGAGTTCACACTTGGAACATTGAATACTTGGGATCTTCAAGCATAGGAGCTGCACTTATCATGGTCTACCCAGCCTTTGGAGTCTTTGAAGTCTTCAACTAGAGGTTTTCCTAGGTCTTCTTCTATTTGTTTGAGGTCCCCACATCAACTCTCTCATAAGGTGTTGCTGACCCGGGAAATAATGCACCAATGTTGTCTTCAATCAAGTGTCTCTAACCTCTCTTGGCCTTTATCTCATTTCAAATTTGGATGTTTGTTTGATGTGGTCATGCATAGAATAGGATAGGGCGGCATATTTTTTATCTATTGCATTCTTTATGTATTGGTTATTGCTTTATAATCCCCATTTTGGGACTTACAACCTCATACAGCCCTTGATCCTTGTCTCTTGCCTTGCAACTTATTGGATCCCTTACTTTGATGGTATCTGATTTACAACCTTATTATCATCAAATTACTATCGAGAGCTAGTTAGACACCACTTAGATATAGGCTTTGGAACCGTATATCTTCAACAGAGTGTAAAGTATCACTTTCCTAGTTCCACGTCTCTAGCAACTTACAACCTCAAGGTGTGCATCTTTAGTATGGCCCCCTTTATCATCCTAGTCTAGATTACGCCTTAAAGACAACAAGGATCTTTTATTGGGCCATTCCTTATTTGCATACACCCTAAATTGGGAACAAATTGAAGTTGAAGAGGACGTGAATATAGAATCATTAGAGTGCGTTAGGACTGAAACTCATGGCAAATATAGTCTGTGTATTTCTGCTATTGAAAAACCTTCCATCGAATCTGCCAAGCACAAAAACATAGACAAATCTACTAAATGCAACAAGGAAGAATATATTCAACAACATTTTCTGGAGAGAAAGTTAGGATCGAGGGTGTCTAAGAGCAAAAAGTGAGTTACAAATACATTTAACCAATGCCAAGAAGACAATATACACTTGTCCAAGGAAAATCATGAGTTTGAAGTCTATTAGATCACGACACAGTCGTTTAAAGAATGAATCGCGAGTTTGAAGCTTGTTCAATCATGACCTATTATTAGGGCACATTCCAAGGAGATACAATTAATATGGAATGGGACTACAATTGAAAACTCTAAATCAACAACTAATTCGTGACTGCACATCACATCATTTCAAGAGTCATACATTTGCAAATTTGCATTGTTTAGATTGGTTTAGATTGTTTATGTTACAAGTCATCTTGAAGTTTAGATTTATACGCACATTTAGAATAAAAACTATGTATTTTCCTATTGCATTTATTTTCCGTGTCTAAAATCAAAAATCAAATATTCAGATTGTACTTTCTTTGTTATAGATTAAATTGTGGAACATTCTATTTTTCAGGAAAGGGTTCTAAGGTATTTTTAGAATTTTTTAGAATGGAAATTCCATTAGACAAATATTTTGGCCTCAACTTTCACACCTGGAAAGTAAAAATACAGATGCAACTGATGAACAAGAATTTATGGGGAATAGTAAATGGGAATGAGAAACCACCTATAGATGTAAATAAATTCCTGGATTGGCAAAACACAGAGGATAAAGCCAAAGCCTTAGTCTTGCTCTTTCAGATTCAGAGTTACATCATGTAGATCTAGAAAATTCATATGTTAGAAATATAAGCTATTAGTGCTCCACAAGAGCATTATGTGAGTGTGTTAATGAAAAATTATGTAAATGTAATTTTTGTTATGTGAGTGAGTTGTTAAGGTTGTTATAACAACTTGCGTATGATAAATGGTTAGTAGAGTTTGTAAGGATTTAATATTTGCAGTAGTTATACTTGACTTCTTGATTAAAGGAGTGTGTAAAGCCTATATATGTATATTTGCATATGCAATATAATAACATTGAAGAAAGTTTATTGTGTTTATTTGATCAAAACTCTGCCAAATTCTTCGTCTGGTATCAGAGCAGGTTAGTGTGAAGCCTTTGAAATACATGGAGAGCTAATTTGAGAAGGAGCAGCCCACTCTCTCAATGCCCCAGTGTATGAATTCCATTAGTTTGGGAAGAGCTTTATATTATTCGTTTGCAAGTGTTTATCAGCATAGTCTGATTTATCTTATTTTAGAATATGTTGGTAATTGCTCAAAGACATCTTCCTAGCTTTGGAATTCACTTTCTTGAGTATCTACATCATGAGCTGCAACTATAGATCTACTGCTTGAGATATGTCATACCCAAAACATCTTCCAAGTTCGTGATCTTATACTCATTTGAAAGACATTGTATGTTGATCTGTTTAGTTTGTGCAGATCTAAATTTATGCCGACAGTCCTCAACTATTATATTATTGCAAAAGACAACAGGGTCACCCTGATCAATGCGCTACATTGCAGACCCCTGGCATCATTACCATAATATCAACGTCTGCCCAGTTCTTGCCACTGTTAATAATTTTTGTGTTAAAAGCTCTTGCATTGCATTAGATCTTGTGTTCATGTTTCAATGCATTCTTCTTCAATCTCAGGACACATGTTTATATATTGATTCACAATAGCACAGTCACCGCTATTGCCATTTGCTACGAGTGTCCATCCTCATTTTGTATTTGTTGTTCCATTTTATTTGCACAAATGAAAATGGCAGCATATATGCGAGTACATTCAAATATTTTCCATATCCTCGAATGAGACAGATCCTTTAATATGCAATGTTGGATATTCAAGAGTAATACTCTGAAAGTCATTAAAGAAAGTTATTAAATATGACTATGTGATTCTTTTTAGGTGAGGCCTTATTACAGTATATGGTTCAACTTCATGTTTATTTTTTAAGCTATAGAGATAATGTCAAAAGTCTAGAGTGTCTGTAACATGTGTTTATTTTTAAGTTATAGAGATAATGTCAAAAGTCTAGATTGTCTGTAACATATGTGTTTATTTTTAAGTTATAGAGATAATGTCAAAAGTCTAGAGTGTCTGTAACATATGTGTTTCTTTTGTTTTGATTTTAGTGTTAGAGTTTAAGTCATTTGAATTTTAGATAGATTGGATCTATTATCATTAAAGATAATCTTTTAATTATATAGTTCTTGAGATTTTTTAAGTTAATCAAGTCTTTCTTTGTTATAGTCTTAGAAGTGGTCATTAAAAAATGTATATCTAAAATGTTTAAAGAGTTTATATTATGTCATTATTCCAGTGTCATGTGTCAGATAGTCTTATTAATTCATTATGTCAACGTCTTTAAGTGTCTCAATGTGGGTCAATAAGAATATTGTCTTTTTGTCAAATTTAAGAGTCAAAAGTTGTATTTAAAGTGGTCATTTCATGTTAGTTAAAGTGTCCAAAATAAATTGCCTCTTAGACACATTCTTAGGAGAACCCAACGTACAAATTGTGGGGGTGAAATTTGAACTTCAAATTATTATTCAGCTGATGTAGCAACAGTACATTGGAGGACAAGAGCACCAAACGTCAGAGAGCAACAAGAGTCATCTCACCAGCGGCTAATGACAGGGCTGCATATTTGAGATGGTGGCATTTTTTTATTTTCTATGAATGTGTGTGATGTATGGTGTGTGCAAAAATAAAACATTGTAATCATTTCCCTGCTAAGATTGAAAAGAGGAGAATGTGCAAATCATAGATATTATAAATAGTTGTATAGGAGAGTAACCGACTACGAGAGATGGTCTAACTACCAAACTTCTTCATGATCGACCGGTGGAAGCTCATTGAAGTGAAAGCGAGAACTGTTGTGTTCTCATATGTAGGTGAATTAGTGGAAGTGTGGTTGGCCGGTGAAAGAGCATTCACTGGAAGTGAAAGCGAAAATTGTTGAGTTTTCATATGTAGGTGATCATGTGCAGTAGATATCCAAAGTAGCGGTATGCAGACCTAAAAGTATATGTTGGGATACAGTTTTGTTTTTAGCTTTTGTGATGTGTTGTTTCCCATGTTCACACTAGGGGGAGAATGTTAGAATTATAAGTTATTAGTGCTCCACATGAGCATTATGTGAGTGGGTTAGTGAATAATTATGTAAATATAATTTGTTGTGTGAATTATTAGTGTTGTTATAACAACTCATGTATAATAAATGGTTAGCAGAGTTTGTAGGGATTTAATATTGTTAGTAGTTATACTTGACTCCTTGATTAAAGGAGTGTGTAAAGCACATATGTTTACATATGGAATATAATAACATTGTAGAAAGTTTATTGTGTTTATTTGATTAAAACTCCGCCAAATTCTTCATCATCCAAGGAAATATGGGATAATCTGAATAAATTATTTGGAGCAAAAGTAGTTAATGCAAAGTTTTCTCTAAAGCTTCAGCTATTCAGATTCAAGATGGATGACAAAGTCACTATGTCTAGCCACATAAACAATTTGAGGTCTCTCATCAAACAACTAGCAGAAGTCAATGCTACGATAGATGACAAGGATGCCAAAGCTATTTTGTTAAATAGTTTGCCTTCTAAATACAACAATGTCATTTTTACTCTCAGTTAGATACATTCTCAAACTCTAGAAGATATGATTTCAGCTCTCTTAGTTGAAGAAAAGAGAACTACGATCCTCAACATGAGAGTGCATTATACTCAAGAAACTATCGTAGAAGATCAAATAAAGACAAAGGGGAGATTGAATGTTATTACTACAAAAAAGAGGTCACACAACATGGAACTATAGCATTCGAGCCAATGATGTTCTCAAGGAAAAGCTCAAAGGCATACCAAATGAAGTTAACATGCCCTTGTTGAAGATCCATTAGATGCTGAAAGTGGTGAAGAATTTGTTGATGAAGAATACATATTTTAAAGAAGCCCCACACTTTGAAGACAAGAAGGGATCTAATGTAGATGAAGCTTAGCATAGATGGTTGCCTAATTAGTTCGAGAGTTTGTGGATCTTGGGAATTATACCTTACAAGGGCCATGAGGGAACTTGATGGAGCATTGAGGACATAGCTCAACATTGATGGTTGTCCAATAAATCGAAAGGCTCGTAATATGAGAGGTTGGGCAGTGAAATCTAGGAACTCGGGAAATTAACTCCGAAGCTTCACCTTTACAGTTATGAGGCAGCTTGATGGAGTTCTACCTGCTCCAATAATTGTTTTCAAACAAAAACTTTTGAAGAATGCATGGCTCTATTTGGTTATGTGGTTTTAATTTTTGTCAATGTTTTTATTTTTGCATGTTGTATTGTAATCCTTAATAGAGGGTATAAGAACATAAGGGCTTATCTTTCATAATTAAGTCACTATTAGTATTAATTATGTATCAACTAATGTTCAGTTGTAACCTCCTCAACCATTTTATAATCATCTCTTGCAATATAAAATGACAAACACACATTCTATAATGTATGAATTCCAATTTCTCTTCATTCCTTCCCTGTTCACATCTTCAAACAGCTTGAAGCCCTTGCAATCAAAATTAAATTGTTGCATAGCGCATTAGCTCTTAACAATCTCACATTTATCAAGGGATAGAAAATGTTCATCTAAATCTCTTTGTTACATTTCACATAAGATGTTACTCCTTAATTGTATTGTTCCTTTTCTACCCCATTATAAATATAGTCAAAAATTTTACATAAACATATTTAAGAAAGAACATTAGTACATGGTTTTATCTTTGCTCATTATTTCTGTAAAAACAACGATAAGCTTTACTAGAAATAGTCAGAATAAGACACTTTCCAACATTGAAACAAAAACATCCAAATTGAAAAAAAAAATGTGTTTGTTTTCTCAACAGTGGGAATCAAACACCGCCTTTTTTGAGAGACAATATTGACATCTCTCTCTCTAACCGTAGTCAATTTAAATAAATCAACACACACTCTCTCTAACCTTAGTCAGCTTAAATTTTTGACTTCCATCCTAGATGGACATCATTTTAAACACATACTATGGCTATCTGAATACTTACATTTACACATAATAGATTGCATGTTTTAGCACATCTACATGAGAACAAAAATCTGTTACTATATCTTTTTCCAACTTTCTCGCTCAAACATATTTTATGTTTTCTTAAATCTCTCGTTTTTCATTTTTTTGCAATAATAGCCTCTATACTTTCTAAAATCCATAAGCACCTATGATCATAAACCAAACTACTACATCATCATTGTTTGAATAGCAAAAGATGGGAATTCTAGAGAGTGAACCAATTGTTCTTTTGTTAGCCATTTCTTCAACCATTTCCCATTTCTTGTTTGTGAGAAATTAAAACCACTAGAAACGAAGTGGTGAAAAAAGCTTCTTCTAAATCCATATATTTCTTAAGTCATTTCTTTCCCATCTTAGGCTGGTGAGATAAATTTATTGCAAAATCAGCTAATATCAGTGTTGCAAAGAGACTCATCTCCTACCACAAAAATGTAATTCAAAAACTGGGACTTGTATCGAGACTTGCATTTCAGTGTTTTTTTAAATATATTTTGTACTCTTGACCCTAGATATGAAGAGATATCAAAGATAAATAGAAATATAATTACTCCTTATCTTTTCTCTCCAGCTATAGTAGGCTATACAATATTTTTCTCTAAAATTTACACATATTTACATAATATGTGTGTGTGTGTGTCATCTACTAGAACCCATCTCCTATTTTTCTAAAAATGGCATACTCATCCACATCTCCTTGTACCAATACAAATAGCCATACCCATCTCCTGGTATTTATGCATAATATATTAAAATTCCAGCAAAAAGAACATGAAAAACTAAACCCGGGTCTAAAATTGATTCAACTTGCAACCATACTTTAGGCTTGACAAAATATGGTTCCTGACTTAGACTACTAGATACCAATCCGCTTTTAGACTTGGTGACATGAAATGAAATATCATATTTCTTTATGAACCTAAAATCCAATTTTCTTGCAGTTAACTATATTTGGTTTTTAACTTGATACTATGACTTCCAAACCATTGCGATTATCTTTCTACATTTTTGGAGTCTATGAACTCCCGTTAGTGCAATTTAGTTGTAATTTTCAAGGTTACATGGGTGTGGAGGTGCATGGTGTGCATACGCAGCATCCAATGTGAGCTCCCAAAATATGGGTATGTATATGCGATAGTGCGGGGTTATGCAAGGTTCACACTACTAAAAATATGGGCAAGCTCTCAAACATCAAACTTGAAAATTGAAACTCAAAGTTCAATTTTAAGATTATCGTGAAACTTATTAAATCATATGTATTATATGACATAAAAATTGTATCCTATTATCATTGAGGTTATGCATAAATACCAGAGATGGGTATGGCTATTGGTGCGAGTACGAGGAGATGTGGATGAGTATGCCATTTCTTAAGTCATTTCTTTCCCATCTTAGGCTGGTGAGATAAATTTATTGCAAAATCAACTAATATCGGTGTTGCAAAGAGACTCGTCTCCTACCACAAAAATGTATTTCAAAACTCGGGACTCGTCTCGAGACTTGCGTTGCAGGTGTTTTTAATATATTTTGTACTCTTGACCCTAGATATGAAGAGATATCAAAGATAAATAGAAATATAATTACTCCTTATCTTTTTCTCTTTATAGTAGGCTATATAATATTTTTCTCCGATAGTAGGCCCGAAATGCATAGATCAGTTCGTCCCCGACTGGACCTTCACACCTCCCTCGATCACCGCCAGCAAGCATCAGATGCACACACGTACCAGAGGGCAGTCCAGCTCCATTCGTCCCCCTGGTCGCCGCATCAGTCTCAGATCTCAGCTGGGGAGGAGGTTTTCACCCCCCTCTTCGGGTTGCCAGTCCATCAGGAGCTTCTTTTCGTCGGCCTCTAATGTTAGGAGGGGTGTGGCTACCATTCCTGATTAGACCTCTGGTCCTCACTTGCCCCCTTTCATTCTCTTCTTCGCTTCTGTCATTTTCTCCCCGCTTGCTCCTTTGCCCCCGCATGTGGGGGCATTTAGCTTCGGGTTTCCTTTCTGTTGTCTTTTCTCTTCTTTTCGGTTTTTGGGAACTCGTTTTGAGTTGTCCCCGCTCGCACTTTGTATATTGTTTGGGCTGCAGTCCCATTGACCTACTTTTGTGGTCATTCGTTGGACATTAATATATTTATCTTATCTTATCTATCTAAAATTTACACTTATTTACATAAATTATATGTATGTATGTATATATCATCTACTAGAACCCATCTCCTATTTTTCTAAAAAATGGCATACTCATCGACATCTCCTCGTATCAAATTTACCAATAGCTATACCCATCTCCCCTGGTATTTATGCATAATATATTAAAATTCCAGCAAAAAAGCACATGAAAACTAAACCCGGGCCTAAAATTGATTCAACTTGCAACCATACTTTACTTTAGGCTTGACAAAATATGGTTCCCGACTTAGACTACTAGACACTAATCTGTTTTTAGACTTGGTGACATGAAATGAAATATCATATTTCTTTATGGCCCAAATCCATTTTTTGCAGCTTAACTATATTTGTTTTTAACTTGATACTATGACTTCCAAACCATGGGATTATCTTTCTACATTTTTGGAGTCTATGAACTCCCGTTAGTGCAAAGTTACGAATTTATTTGTAATTTTCAAGGTTACATGTGTGTGCAGTGCATGGTGTGCATACACAAAGACCCAATGTGAGCTCCCAAATTATGCGTATGCACATTCGATGGTGCGGGGTTATGTAAGGTTCACATCCAAACTCAACCATCAAACTTGAAAATTGAAACTCAAAGTTCAAACATAAGAGTATCGTGAAACTTATTAAATCATATGTATTATATGACATAAAAATTGTATCCTATTATCATTGAGTGATAGCTTTTATATCATATTATCATTGATTTATATTCTTATATCACATTATCATTGATTTATATACTTACATCTCATTATCATTGATTTATATACTTACATCTCATTATCATTTATCGATATTATGTCTATCGTATTATGTAAACCCATGTATCAATATGTCTCATGAGCCACCACAAAACAATGTCTCATGGACTCAAGCAGTAACTCTTCAAACTTGGTCAAGGGGTTCTTTGTAGTTATTTGACTAACCTCTTCAATCATGTGGTTTGCTCGGGTTTTCCGCTATCTTGGTCACGTCATATCATTCACCCGATTCACAAATCGGGTCCCAGCTCTGACCCCAACAACTACAGGACCATTATGGTGGGTCATACATTCTCCAAACTTTATGCTACAGTCTTACATATGCAATTATCCGAGGAGTTAGAGCGCAAGAACCTTAGAGCCAGGGGGCAAGTTGGTTTTCGGCCTGATCACCAAACTATTGACCATATCTTCACTCCTCTCGGCCATCATTGAGGAGGCACGTCATCGCTCGTTGAAGGTCTATTGTTGCTTTGTGGATTTTCGGAAAGCCTTTGACTCGGTTCCACATGATGCACTTTTTCAGAGACTCCGTGACATTGCCATTTTCAAGACCCTTCTCACGGCCATCATGCGCCTGTACGAGACTATTGGGGCTGCCTACGCACCTCCCAAGGAGAGTCGAATTCATCGAAGTACCATTGGGGTAAAGCAAGGGTGCCTCTATCCCCAACTCGTTTGGGCTATACATCGACGAGCTAGAGTCTTTTCTTCATGAGCATATTCAGGGCAGTGATGGGTGCCTTTTGCACTAGGTTTTGATATCCATTCTTTTGTTTGCAGATGATGTGGTTCTCCTAGCTTCTTCTCCCGAGGGCTTACAGAGACAGCTAGATGCCTTAGCCTTGTTTTGTGATCTTCGGCAGTTGATTAACCTGAGTAAAACCAAGGTTATGGTCTTCAATGGTTTGAAGACCTCACATCTCCACTTCTTCTTCAAGGGTGAGGAGATTGAGATCACCAACTCTTATACCTACTTGGGGATTCTAATCTCTGGCACTCATTTCAGTTTGAGACAGGCCCTCTAGCCTTGTGTCAATAAGGGTTATGGGTCTTTAGTTCTTCTAGAGAGACAAGTGCTTCCGCCATCACTTCAGGACATCTCCTCATCCCTCATGGACTCCCTCATCGGACTCCACGATTCTATTGCTTGGGGACCCTCTTTGTTGGGTACTGACTGGGCCTCCATCGAGAGGGTCCAGACACTTCTCCTTCGTCGTTTCATCAAGTGTAAGCAACTTGTACCCCAACACATTATTTTCGCTGAGTTTAGAGCCCATCCTTTTAGATTAGAGACCATATTTTACTTGATTTCTTTCTTACACCCCATTCGGGCCTTACAAACACTCGCCAAAGGGCGGGACAGGAACCCGTACTTGGCATATTGTTCATCAAAGGCTATTTCTCTTTCAAACTCCCCACGTCGGGGTCGAAGTTGGTATGCTGAGGTCTCCTGGACCTTTGGGGGTAGTTGGTATTAAGATGGACCATCTTCCACCTTTTCGATACTCCTGGACACACCGAGCCACATTCGCCTACTTATACAAGAGATGATCAAGATCATCAGAGAGGATATTTATAGGCAATTCATCCGTACCACTTGGGTAAATCCTCAGGGGGTTTACATCCCAAGATGGCCTTTTACACTAAGCATTTCTTGGAGTTGAGGGACGGTCTCATTATCCGTCCTCAGTACACCCTTCAACATTGGATGCATGCCCTTCGCATCCCCCTTGGTCAATTCAGGGTTGGTTCTCATAGACTTCGTTGTGAGACAAATCACCACCTTGATCGTTCGGACAGGATTTGCTAATTGTGTAGTCTCCAAGAGACCGAGATGGAAACACACTTCATCTTTTGGTGCCCCATTTACTACGAGATCGAGAGGAGGTTCCATTGTTTATTTAGGAGGATGCAGGATCTTTCTAACTTCTTCAAAGTTTGAGGATTAGAGGTGCCTAGTCAGTATACTTACAGGGAGGCTTTGCAGCCTTTGTGAGCACACTCTTCGGCCGCATCCTAGACCCGACTCTACCCAACAAATCACTTCCTTCTTTAAAGTGTTACCTTCGGAGAGAGGCACTGAGCGCCTTTGTGAGACCGACCCCGCTTCTTCCTCCGGATTAGTTTGGCCCAGGGAAACCATCCATGGTCCCCGAGCCATCATAGGCATGCCCATACTAGGCCTGGCCTCAAGAGACAAACTAGATTCACCGTGCATCGAGGGAGAGTATTGTGTCCAAACAAATGACATAAGAGGCGAGACTCTCTCTTAAAGGGTCGACATTCTATCCTCAACTTTTCCAGTCGACCTCGAATGTTAGGAGAGATGGATCTATCATTCCTTGATGACCTTTCCTCTATTCTTCTCCTTGGTCGTCTTTCCCCCTTTCTTCCTCTCACTTGTATTTCCACCCCCATTTTGGGTGCGTGTGATTTCTCCTTCAGGTTGGCCACCTCTTACGGTTGTTGTACTTGCATTTCTCGAGAAATCTTTGGTTTTCCCACTTTGTATCGTGCTCGTAGTTTTCTGCAGTCCCTTTGACCTACTTTTGAGGTCATTTGTTGGACATTAATATAATTATCTTAACTTAAAAGTGTTTATACCACTTATTATGACATATAGATCAAAATCCTTTGTAAATAGTTCTCTGTTATTATGTGCGATTTTCAAAAATACTATTGAAAATGAACTCTAAATGCAATAAATTATAATCGACTACATGCAATGTGAAAGGTAATAACTAATATGCATTAAGGTTTTTAACAAAATCTATGTTTTGAATTTTTCATTTGACCAATCCATTTTTTGTTTAATTAATTTTCTCTCAAGGGTGTATGAAATTAAAAAAATGCAGCCGATGAGGGTGTGGGTATGTTAGGTTGTCCATGGTTCAAATTTGGGTGTGGGTGCGGTGTGCATACCATATAAGGTGCAAATGAGGTGTGCATATCATATGAGGTGTGGGTGAGGGCCCAAAAAGGGTCGAGTGCGAAGACCGAGACAACCATGGTAATTTTGCACAACATCACTATTAAATTATTTGTGATTGTGCATATACCACATGTCTTTTGATCGCTAAACACCTTGGTTTACAAATTACCATTTTTTATGTCATGAAATCTGTTAAACCCCATTTTTATATAGAGTCTCCAAGTGCCCATCTCTTTTTTTAATGGCGTACTTATCTTCATCTCCTCATACCTGAACCAATAGTTATACCCCGTCTCTTTGTATATATGCATAATGTATAAAAATGCCAACAAAATAAGTAAATGAAAAACTAAACTCTAGGTCTAAAATCGATTCAACTTCGCAACTATACATACTTTAGGCTTGACAAAATATGGATCTGCCTTAGACTACTAGACACTAGTCTACTTGTAGACTTAGTGACATGAAATAAAATATCATATTTCATTGTAGAACTCAAATCGAATTTTTGTTGTAGTTAACTACATTCGGTTTTTAAATTAACATTGTAGCTATTGGGATTATCTTTCTATTCTTTTTGGAATCTATGAACTTATGTTACTCCAAAGTTATGAATTTATTGTAATCTTCAAGGTTACATGGGTGTGCAAGAGCATGGGTACGCATGGTGCACATACACAACACCCAATGTGAGCTCCCAAAACATGGGTATGCGGATGCGATGGTGTCAAGGTACGCAAGGTTCACAAGTGCTTAAAATATGGGTAGGTTATCCCATCAAAATCAAACATCAAACTTGAAAATTGAAACTCAAAGCTCAAACATAAGATTATCATGAAACTTATCAAATCATATGTATTATATGACATTAAAAATTGTATCATATTATCATTGAACGAGAGATTGTATATCATATTATCATTGATTTATATATTTATATCACATTATAATTGATTTATGTACTTCATTGATCTATATTATGTCTAGCATATCATATAAACCCATGTATCAATATGTCTCATGAGCTAGTCACAAACCAATATCCAAAATGTTCATAAACTCTTTAATACTACATATAGATCGAAATCCTTAGTAAATAGTTCTGTTATTAAATAATAATTTCAGCAAAATATTGAAAATGAATTCTAAATTAATAAATGATAATCAACTACAATTACAAGAATGGTAATATGCATTAAGGTTTTTATAAGAATCTATGTCTTGAGTTTTTATTTGACCATTTCACTTTTGCTTAATTAATTTTCTCTTGAGTGTATGAAATTAAGGAAATGCACACAATGAAGGTGCATGTATGTTAGGTTGCCCTAGGAGCGACTTTGGGTGTGGGTGCCAGTGTGGTGCTCATACCATATAAGGCACAAATGCGGTGTGCATGTCATATGAGGCATAATTGAGGCCCAAAAAGGGTAGGGGTGCACACCGAGAGATCCTTGGTAATTATGCATGGCATTGCTCTAAAAATTTTGTTTGCGTATATACCACACATGTCATTTGGCAGCCAAGAACATTGGTTTACAAATTATCATTTTTATGTCATGAAATCCTTTGCAGACCCCAATTTCTTTGCCATTTCTAATTTTCGTTTCCTTGTCCATTTCTCATTTATGGTAACTTAGCCTCACACTAACTCCCTTAAACCAATGTCAAATGAACAAGAAAATATTATAGCATTAAAAGAATGAACACTTCTATGCTGATGGTTAAGATGCAACACAAGTGAAGTCTCTTTTTTTTCCCGCTCTACAATGTTTTGAAATTTCTGCAGATGGGTTCGCTTCGATGGCAGATCGACTAGGCCGCCCCCCGACCCCCTCTTGACTCCGTTGACGTCTCTATCGCCTCCGGAAGGACGTTGTTGTTGGCTCTTCGAAATCTTCAGTCCTTGGAAAACTCCACCCTCAGTGCATTGATGGGACTTTGTCCTTACAAATCCCTTCCTCGATCACTGAAGCTACGCAAGCCTCTAGGGAGCTATCGTTGATCGGTAAACTTATGGGACCCAAACCACCCTTAGAAGAGATTCGCAAATGGGTACGTATTAAATGGGCTCCTTGTGGTCCGGTTGATATTGTTGCCCTTTCCAATGGTTTCATGCTCTTTACTTTTTCCCATAAAGAAGATTTTGCTCGTGCTTTGTTGGGTGGCCCTTGGTTCTTTGGTCGGAGAGGCTTTTACCTCCGTCGTTGGACACCCAGTTCAATGCTAAAATGGAAACCATGTCCCGAGCTCGATCTGGGTTCGTCTTCTGAGCCCCTTGGAGTTTTGGCACTTTGTTGTCATTGAAGGCATTGCCCTCTCCATTGGTTCTCTAATAGCAAAGTGGATCAAGCTACCAAGGTGGGTTCTAGATTTATTCATGCCAGATTTTGTGTCAATGCTGACATTAGTTCACCCGTCGTCCTCCATTGACCTCCACTCTGAGCTGGGAACTTGGGTTCAACCCATTGAATATGAATATATCCCTCAAGCTTGCTCCACCTGTAAAAGCATTGGACATCGTGCTCAGCTTGCTTCCATCAAAGCCAACTCCAAAGACTAAAGAGCAGGTCCACTCCCAAAGAACAAAGGTAAGTTCATCCCCAAAGTTTCAAATATGGTTAGCACTTCAAATCCCTTTGATGTCCTTTCAAAGGAGAGTGTTCTCCGTCTGTCTCTGCTCCACTTCCCCCGCTTCCACCTCTCTCTGCTAGTCCCCCTATTGCCTTCGGTGTCCCTATTCCTCTCCCGGTCCCCCGATGGTTGATCCTTCTCTCCCCTCCTCTTCTTCTCCTTCTCCTTCTGCTTTGTCTCCATCCTCCTCCCCTTCTTTGGACCTTCCTCTTACCTTCCCTCTTTTGGTTCCTCTCTTGTCTCTCTCCTCCTCCTTCCCCTTCTCTTTGTGAGTTTTTGGAGCCGGTCCTTCGTCATGTTCCCCTTGCTCCATTTGTTGCCATTGCTGCTACTCTATCTCCCTCTCGGAAAAACCCATCATCTCTCCTTCTGCTTCACTTTCAGCGGATAACAATCCTGCTAAGAATACTAGAAACAACACTAAGTTCAAACTTGATGTGGGCTCTAAGAAAGCCAAAGGGAGACACACAAATCAAGCAAAGCTTCAGGAGGAAGCATTTCTCAATATAGCTCAAGGAACACAAGGATTGCTTGCCATCCCAAGTGGAGGTAAGCCAAAATCAAAGAAATGAAGATTTTCTCTTGGAATGTTCGGGGATTAAATGTGCCCCATGAAAAAAAGAATCCTCAAGGATTTTAGACTCAAACATTGTCCTAATATCTTGATGTTGCAAGAAACCAAACTGAAAGAGGAGGATATGCTTCATAAGTTTTGGCCTAATGCCTCTGTTGCTTCACAGGAGTCTGCTGGTAATTCTGGTGGATTGTGCACTTTCTGGAACCCGAAGGTTCTCTTTGGGGAATGTATCATTAAAACCCCCATTTTGGGGATGTTTTTCCAAGAGATTGGTTCTAATATGGGTTGGATTGTTGTAAATATTTATGCTCCTAATCTTGAAAACCAGAGAGAAAAAATTTGGAAGGATTTGTTGGACTTTCACTCTTCTTGCAAACACCTCTCGTGGCTTATAGCTAGAGATTTCAATACTCCATTGTATTTATCAGAGAAGCAAGGTGGAACTAGTGTCAGCACTAATAGCTCAGAAGCCTTAGCTGACTTTATCAGATTGGGTGAATTTTTTGACATTGATCTTCATGGAGCTTCTTTCACCTGGTCTAACAAAAGACTCGGGATCAACCATATCCAAATCAAATTAGATAGATTCCTTGTCTCTATGGATTGGATTGCTCACTATAATGATTTCTACCTAAAAGCATCTACCTAAGATTGCCTCTGATCACTGCCCCTTGCTACTCACGGCTTCGCAATCACAATGCTCGAAACATCCCCATTTTGCTTTGAGCTTGCTTGGTTACAAAATCATAATTTAGAAAAGCTTATCAAGGATTGGTGGATGACTGATATTCAGGGCTTAGCTATGTACAAGTTTGCTAAGAAGCTTAGTTTTGTTAAAAATAAGCTCAAGAATTGGAAAATTCAAGTTTTTGGGGATATCCGCAAAAGGAAGGATTTGCTCACTCTAAAACTTGCTTCTATCTCGGAGGAGATCAACTCGAAAGGAAGATCCCCTCAACTCCATCAGCAGAACTTTCCTTCTCAGTGATTATCACAATACTCTTTGAGGAAGAAATTTATTGGCGTCAAAGATCCAGAGCTATATGGCTTCAAGCAAGGAGATTGAAATACGAAATTCTTCCATATGACTACTATGAAACACAAAAGCCAGGATAAAATCAAAGAGTTGGTCACTATGGAGGGCTCTTATCTTAATAAAGATGATGAGATTGTTGTTGAATTAATCAACTATTATGCTAGTCTCCTCCATGAGGGCCCTCCCCATGTGAAGTGGATTGTCAGGAAATGCTCCAACATATACCCAATTTGATCACCGATGATATTAATGCCAAACTCACCCAACCCTTCTCGGTGGAAGAAATCAGGAAAGTTGTTTTTGACATGAAAAGTGATAAATCGCCTGGCCCTGATGGTTTCCCTGCGGCATTTTTTTCAAACTTATTGGCATATTGTGGAACCTGATCTACATGTTATTTTGGAGTTTCAAAAAATGATCTTTTGTTAAAGGAGTGGAATAATACCTTTGTTGCCCTAGTGCCTAAGTCTATGGGATCTAAATTGATTTCTAACTATAGGCCCATTAGTCTTTGTAACACTTCCTACAAGATCATAACCAAAATGCTAGCATCCAGGCTTAAACCTTTTATGACTAGCTTAATTTCAGAACAACAAAATGGGTTCATTGGTGGTAGATTGATCCAAGGTGGCATCATTAATGTTCATGAAGCGATGCATTTTGCTTCCCTCAAAAAAATTGGCTAGTATGATTATCAAACTTGATATGCAAAAGGTGTTTGATAGAGTTAGCTGGCCCTTCTTACTTCGGGTCCTGGAGAAATTTGGTTTTGGGGAGAAATGGAGATCTTGGATTTACAACTGTATCTCAACTCCCAAATTCTCCATTCTCATAAATGGTATCCCACAAGGTTATTTTCCCTCAAGTCGTGGAATCAGGCAAGGGGATCCCCTCTCACCCTTCTTGTTTATACTCATGGCTGATACTCTCAGCAGAGCTTTGGAAGTTGCTAAAAGAGTTGGCAACATTATGGGCATTACTACTACCTCTAGGGCTCCTGCAACTTCCCACACAAATCAATTCGATGACACTTTGTTGCTTGGTATAGCTTTAAGTTATGGAAGCTAAAGTTCTAAAACATATTTTAGATTACTATCAATCAACTTCTAGTCGAAGATAAATTTTAATAAGAGTAGTATTGCTTTTATTAATACCCCTGCTAGCACAACGAAAGATTGACATCTTTGGTTGCATTATTATGGATCTCCCCTCTTCTTATTTGGGTCTTCCACTTTTCTTGGGAAGACAACTCAAGAGTCTTTGGAATCCGTTATTGACAGATTCAAAAAGAAACTTGCTGGCTGGAAAGGTTCCCTCCTCAATCAAGCTGGAAAGCTACAACTGGTTAAGGCCACTTTGCAGAATCTGCCGATTTACTTTATGTCTTTACTGAAAATGTCTGCCTCTGTGGCTTCTACTATTGAACAAATCCAAAAAAAGTTCCTTTGGTCAGGGTCAAAAGAACGAAAGAGAATCCACTTAGTTTCATGGAATGTGGTTTGTAAACCAACTACTCTTGGTGGTTTGGGCTTGTGTAGAATTGTTGATATGAACTTTGTCATGCTCGCAAAATTGGGTTGGGAAATTGCTACTAATGGAAAGGCCTCTGGACACAGATGATGATCTCAAAATACCTTTCTTCGGTGGATGATTTCTATGTTGAAGACATTCCAAATGGTTCGGCTATTTGGAACTCCATCAAAAGCACTAGAAATCTGATTTAGAAGGCACTAGATGGAAAATTGGTAACGGTAAGAAGGTTGCTTTCTAGACTGATAGATGGATTGGAGACAATGCTTTATCTGTTGACCCTTCTGGGATCCTATAAGATCTAGGCTTATTAGAATTTTTGGTCCTTATGTTTCTAACTACATTGATCGATCCTCCTTTTACCCATGTTGGTTCATACCGGTTGGGATGGAGCGAGCTGTTACCAACTTCAACTGATTGATAAACTGAAGCTTTTATTGTCGCAACAATTCTTGCCCATTTCTTCTATGGAGGATGCTAGAATCTAGCCTCTTTCTATTTCTGGCTCCTTTTTCTGTTAAGGTTGCTTATCTCTCCCTGCCTCACCGCACGGAGGGCCTGCTCTATCTCAAATATGGTTGCCTCAGGTTATCCCAAAAGTGGGCTTTTTCACTTGGCTTGCTTCCAGAGATGCCTTTCTCTCTGGCGAGAATCTCAAGCGGCGGGGTTATTCTCTCCCTAGCAGTGTGTTCTGTGTTTTGACACTCTTGAATCTTCTGCCCACTTACTCTTTCATTGCAATTTTTCCTTTACTGTTTGGAGTCTCCTTCTTAACATTTTGGAGTGTCTTGGGTCTTTCCTAAGTCCATCTCGGAAGCTCTCAGTCAATGGGTGCCTCTCTTTGGCATCAAATTGTTAATCTTGCCTAGAAACTTCTTCTTCCTCACATTATGGAACATTTGGAAAGAACGTAACAGGAGAATTTTTAAAGATCAACACAGATACCCCCAAGGGTTTTCACCTTGGTGGTAGTCGATCTTCAAGAAAATCTGAATTGTTGTATTTGGAAACAACATAAATGTAAAATTGCTCTCAACATGGACAGACAGTGGTTGCAACAACTTCAAATATCCCTTCAGCCTCCCAATTCAACAGCTTTAAGGGCTATTACTACCTGGACCCCTCCTCCTTTAGGATGGCTTAAAGTCAACACCGATGGGGTTGCTAAAGGTAACCCAAGCATCTCTGGTGGAGTGTTGCTATTAGAGATGAATTGGGTCAACCGATGGCTGCTTCTACTTCCTATTTTGGTAAGGGTTCTAATCACAGAGTTGAAGCCCTAGCCATTTTAAAGGGTATGGAACTTGCTTCTACTTTTGGCAAGATCAACATAATCATGGAAAGTGACTCCCTAAATTTGATTAACCTTCTTAATAATAAGGGTGTCGCCAGTTGGACCATTAGTAGTATCATTTTTGATATCAGGCTCCTCCAATCTCAATTCAACAATGTCCAATATCACACATTTTAAGGGAAGGAAATAAAGTGGCCGATCTGTTAGCTAATATTGGAGTCTCTCATGAGAAACAACAAACATGGGTCGCAATTTTCCTAAATTATTGCTAAAGCCTTTAATGATGACTATTCTAAAAAGCGCTAATTTGAGCAAGTATTGTTTGATCACTACTTTTAATGATTATTTGGACTTTAGATTTACTTGGTCGTATCCTTCCTCCACTCGCCGACGATCTCATTTATTATGATTTGAAGGTTTTTTTTTTTTGATTTTATACGCACATGTGGGAAGCCGAGATCTCGAATTTTGAGTTATTAATGGGGAATTTTAATCATAAATGGAAGCAACCCTTTTCTTTGGTGGGCACGTGGCAGAGGGGGTTCGTGGCTTTTTATACATGCCCGTGTTATTATTTTATTTCATATCATCTTTTTTCTCAGTTATTCGGCTCTGCAAAAAATGGGGGTGCTCTGGTTCAATTGGAGCCTACTAATTGCGAAGATCTTAAGAAGGATGAAGTTGTTCTGAAATTGCTTGGGAAAAGGGGTTACGACATTCATCGAAAGGCTTTCAAGGCATTCTGTCGTGGTGTCAAGCAACATTTTATCATCCTGGAAGCAGGGCCATGTGAAAGTGGGAAAACTAAGTTGAAATCACTATGGAGAGTATTGTTGCCACTACGGGGCTTCCTAACGATGGTGATATCTATTTTAAGAGGTCCTTAAAAGCGGAAATGGTAGCCTTTCTAGCTAAGAGGAAAGAGAAGGTTAACATTTACAAATCAGGCTATGAACAAACTTCTCTGAAGGATCCCTGGGATCGCGTTGCCGAGCAAGTTATGCGTTACTTTACGCTGGAGGGCAGGTACAAGCTTGTTTTCGGTCCCCAACTCTTCATTCTGGCTCATTTCCAAAATGGTGGTAAGGTGAACTTAGCCAATTTTTTGTACCAGTCTTTAGTTTTGTCCATTCAAAAGGCTCGCGCTGGTGAAGGTAATTTGCTTCATCAAGGTTTACTTTATCTGCTCTTTAAGCATGTGTTAATGCTCGCGCCCTGTCCTATTTTCCCACCGTTGTTGGTTTCCCCGTTGCCGCGCCCCTCGCTCCGCCTCCTCCCCGTCCCACTCTTCGCCACCTTCGTTGCCACCTGAATCCCCCGCCTTCCTCTCGACCCAGAAGTTGAAATCACGGGTCACCGTGACGCCGCTTCCTCTCCCCCTGCTCGCTCGCCACTCTCTTCCCCCCCTCAGTTGTTTCTCCCGACGGTGGCTCCCACTCCCATTCTCAGTTCTCCCTTGCTTGGTGTTGTGGGTTATGTTCTTCCCATGTTGGGTGCTTCGGGTTCTGCGAATGAAGCTCCAATTCCCGAGATTCTGCTCGGTCTTACTAATGCCTACCCGGAATCTCTGGTCCCTTCTGGGACTGGTGAAAAAATGGATTGCTCTGATGATGTCGAGGAGGAATTTGGCTTTTTGCTTGAGGATGTTGTGCGGATGTTGAAGAGTTTCTTTGAGGAGGAGTTGTTGAGGATGTTGAGGATGTTGTTGAGGATGCTACCAACCCCGAGGCTGATTTGGACCACCGTGTTGATATGGACAATCGAGTTGAAGCTTCCGTCGAGCTGATTCATGGAGTTTTCGGTAACATTAACAATGCTCTCAATGTCATTAAGAAATGGAAAGAATCTACTGATGAAACCTAGGTCCATCTCCAAAATGGTTGCAAGGAACTATTAAGTGTTGTTGAAACTCTTGCTAGCAAATCTATGGATTTTGCTGTGATAGAAGTTGTTAATGAACTTAAGAATATTATACCTATGTAGCCGGGGTGTGGGCTTTTTTGTACTTTTTGGATTATGGTTACTTTTTTGACGTTTGTCTAGCTACTCTTATGTTTTTCATGTCTATCTTGGCCGTTTGGGGCCTTTTGTAACAAGGATGTGGGTCCTAGCAAAACCCTCACTTTTTACCATAATCCAATTTTTGGTTCTGATTACGAGTACAAGTTGGGAAAAAGGACTTTAGGGGACTCGGGAGCCAAGACTTCGTGAGACTCTCAAAACTTAGTGAGACTTCCTACAATGTGATAAAGGCTCGGCCAACATTTAAATTGATTAACATAAAAATTCACGCCAAAACATATTTTTTTCACAACCTCTGACTGACAAGTCAACGCAGGGCACAAAAGGCTTTTCAGTTGCATTAAACTGATTTTTCAAAATAAATAACAAATTTGCGCAAGAATTTTTCTACTGAGAATGTGTTTTCAGCTGGAGATATGAGTTTTAAAATGTTTTTTAATTCCCCTAGCAGACAAGAGTGAATTCTAGTTTTTGCAGAATTCCTCATATTATGTGATTTTCAATTTGCCAGGTCTTCGAACTTGTCCTATCTGAGGTCATGTTGAAATAGCAACTTGATATCATCACATCTGCACCAATGTAGAAAATGTGTTTTATATTTTCCATGATTTACACTCTACATGATTCACAGTGGTCTAGACTGTACATGCATAGTGAGTGGGAACAGTATGCACAGTTTTGGGTGGTTATAGCCCATGATTTATTTGGCTGATGGTTTTCGTACCCATAGTATTGCAATGTTCCTACAAATACTTGCACATGCATTAGGGTGAAGCAGAACATCAAAGTATGTTATTGAATTGCAAATGATTGAGTGAATGCAATAAGGAAGAAGATTACTGTCCTGGATTTTTTTAATCCGAAAATGGTTTTCTTATGTTAAATCTGGTGTTTTGTGTCGTCTTGTGTGTATGCCAATTTTCTTATTCAATTTTAGCTTAAAGACTTAATTAGTATTGCTTCTATAAAATACGTTTATTGGGTCATTTCTCTTTGACCAGGTCTTACTCTGGCTACTATGGGTCAGACTATATTCCAATATGAACTTTATTGCAATGTGATTTCAATGACTGTCATTGGGTTTTCACAAATGTCAGACCAGAATGAAATGGCTTTAAAAATAGTGTTGTATCTACTAGTATTTCCAGAGACATCAATGTGCTTTGAAAGATGTCAGATCAGGTTTCAATGGTTCTAAATATGGTAGTGTGTTTCTCCTAGTATTTTCCTCAATTTTTTCCCAAATTAATATAATCAACCATTCCTAAAGTTCTTGCTATTTCTTTTACTTCCGGTAGCTTTCAAGCATCTTAAAAATAAAATTGAAGGTGGTGCAATAGACATTCAGAGTATTGAACTGCCTTTAAAAAGAGAGCATGCGGAAAATGGCCCTCATATACAGTAAACAATTTATAACCGAGGTTGAATATTTACCGCATTGACCTGCATTTTGTTAGCTGACAAGTGCCACTGCATTGACAGGATTTAAACAACAAACAAGATATGGCTCTATAAAGGGCGAGAAAATCAATAAATAAATGGGAACATGGGAATCATTGCAGACTCACTACGTAAAATATTAACGATCTGGAGAAGTGCAGCAGAGGATACCCTGAGACAATGTGCCGCAGCTGCTAGAGTTAAGACTTAGATGAGATGTAAGCCTGGCCGTTGCCACCATATTGTGCAGCGGTATCATTGACATCATGCGCCGTAACTGTGCAGGCAACCTGCTCAAAAATAAAATAAACATTAACCCTAAACCCTAAATATTATCTGCCAGAAATCTGCTTACAAAAAAACAAACTGAGGACTTTCAATGTATTCGCATTAAAAGTTATACCTTAAACCCTGATTACTTCAAAGATATTCACGTCAAGCCATAGACACTACACGGTTTAAAAATATACACATTCAACCTTAAACCCTAAACCCTGCACACTTTTGAAAATATTGGCATTTGACACTGCAAAAAAATGGGCAGTCTAATTTTACCTTGAGGAAGAAATGAAAGGGTTCCGAAAGCTTGAAGTACTGCTTCCAAGTGGATTTTTACGTGAAAAAGCTTTGGCGGCTGATGATGCAGGGCGACCGCCTGCCTCTGCAGCTGCTCTGAATGAATGAAATGCAGGCTTCACAGACCTAACAAAGGCACCGTAACGAGCTGCCATTCGTAATCTGATTGTTATAATAGAAAGAACGCTGCTAGGAGATTGGGCGGGGACTTATCGAAGGTTTAAAGAACAAGGATTTTGACGTTCAATGTCATTTTAATATAGATGTGATATTCACGTGACTATGTCAAATTTGACAATCTAAATGACGGTTTTGTTATTTTTAACAATGCTATTTTTCTGATTATGTATGTATATATACATACATATGTATGTATGTGTGTATGTATATATACATATGTATGTATATGTATATGTACATACATATACATGTGTGTATGTATATACATGTGTACGTATATATACATATGTATGTATATGTATATGTACATATATATACACATGTACGTATATATACATATGTATGTATATGTATATGTACATATATATACATATGTGTGTATGTATATACATACATATGTATATATGTATGTACATACACATATATATCATACATATACATATACACATATATATGTATGTATATATGTATACATATACATATATATATACATACATACATATACATATATATACATAGATGTATGTGTATGTATATGTATACATATATATATACATACATATATGTATGTATATATATATGTATACATATACATATACATACATATACATACACATATGTATGTATATACATATGTATATACATACATATGTGTATGTATATGTATGTATATGTATATGTATACATATATATATACATACATATATGTATGTATATATATATGTATACATATACATATACATACATATACATACACATATGTATGTATATATATATGTATACATACATATACATACACATACATCTATGTATATATATGTATATGTATGTATGTATATATATATGTATATGTATACATATATACATACATATATATGTGTATATGTATATGTATGATATATATGTGTATGTACATACATATATACATGTGTATGTACATACATATATACTTATGTATGTATATACATACATATATACATATGTATGTATATACATACACATGTATACATATACATACATATGTATATATATCTATATATATACATATGTATGTATATGTATACATATACATATACATACATATACATACACATACATCTATATATATATATATATATATGTATATGTATGTATGTATATTTATATGTATATGTATACATACATATGTATATAATATATATATGTATATGCATATATCTATATATATGTACATACGAGATAGATGTGTATATACATGTATATATACATATACATACATATGTATATACACATAGACATGTACATACATACACATGTGTGTGTACATGCATACATATATATGTATGCATGTACATTGTATGTATGTCTATACACACACACACACACACATATATATGTATATACATATGTATATATATATATATATACAGGCAATGTTGCAACAATATTTCTCTTCCTAATTTTGTTATACCCAAAAAACATCCCTTGTTCCAAAGCTCATATTTTGACATTGTATGGGAATATAATGCTCTCCCGAGATCAAAGTTTAATAGGAATTTCTTATTGAGAGCGAAGATTCCACCTCCATCGTGAATATATATGCCTTCATTCCACATATTTGAATATATGGGTAAATAGTCGCATGCATATATGCTTGTGAATGAGGGTTATGGGTTTATTGGGAGTAGTGTATGTAAAATATGGTAGGATTGAGGATGGTTGCCAAGTGTTTGACAAAATTTCTTGAAGTAGAAAGCTATAAATTTGTGGTCTTCTTGCCCTCCTAATTGGGCATTTTGCTTTAATATTTCCTTCTGATTTCTTACTAACCTATCATTGTTGTTCTTGCCATGATTTAATGCAGGGGAAGAATTTATGGGCATAACAGATCTGTGGGGAAGCAGGGGTGGAACGTCAGACTTCTTGCCATAATGTTCCCTCTTTAATCATGTTCCTCTCCTAGCATGTCAATAGCTTTCTCTTCCTCCATATTCACTCTCTACTTATGAGGCATAGAGGTTTGGTCACCTGTCACACTAGGATGTTCATCCAACAGTTGGACACTTCTGCACTTAAGACAAAACCATAGCTACATTTCTTCTAAGCAAATTAATTAGTCTTCAAATAACCCAATTCAGAAATTCTACAATCTATTAGTCGCAGATTTTTGTCGGCATTGAGTTGCATGCCAAGTGTTTGAAAAGTCCTGAGATTGTTGAGTAAGAAGAGCAAGAGAGTGATACTCATCTGGGACACACTGCAGTTATTTTCCATATTTGCAAATGGTGGTGTGATTGTCTTCATCATTGATATTGTAGTGAGGTGTTGAGTGTTTCTTTTAGAGATTTTATTACTTGATCCCAAAAGAAGTCTGTAAACTTCTCAATCTGAAAAGGAAGACAACATAAACACCAAGAGGAAACAAATTAATCAAGCCTCCACTACCGAGTAAGTTGAATTTTGAATTTAGTTTCTCCTAATTGGACAATCACTTTTCTATTCAGCTTGTCCTTGGCACTTGGCACAGTGGATGTGTTTCCCATTCAGCTAATGATTGAACAACAATTAAGCATCTTATATCTTCAACCAAACCTAAATAGCAAGAGTGTCACCAGGGTAATCTGTGTTGTTCACCCCTCTCTCTTGTTTCAACATTATGTAGAGAATCTGTAAATCACATTTTTATTGGTGTGCCACATGCATTGACTTCCAAACATGGTTAATATACACCCAATAAAAGAAAAAGAAACATGTTGATATGTTAGTTGATGCATAACAAAGAAAATAAGCGGATTCTTTTTGTGATGAATAGGAGACTTAATTGTTGATTGAATGACTCATAATAAAGTTGCAAAGCCACTTGTTTAGGCATATAAGACAAAGTGAATGGTTCTCAAATCACAAGTAGTGATAAGTGAATGTCTAATTTTGTTCATGGCTAAGAATAGGAGATGCTACATTGTTTGAACATAATATATATATATATATATATATATATATATATATATATATATATATATATATATATATATATATATATATATATATATATATATATATACACACACACACACACACTTTGTGAATAAGAAGAAAAGAGATGTATTTTTGAGTGATAATCATCTTACTGGACCACCACCTGAGTTGGGAAACATGACAAAGTTGAGTTACTTTTAAGGGTCTTTATGAAAATGTTTTATAGTTTCATCCAGCTAACATAGGATTAAAAGAGTAAATGTTTAGTGAATATGTTGTCCTCTAAGCTTTTCTAAGTTTGCATGTTGCCTTTGGTTATAGCAATGTGCATGGTAATCAATTGAATGGAACAATGCTTCTTGAATTTTGGAAGCTTGGAAGCCTTACTTATTTGTAAGATCTTTCAGATTATATTTTGTGTTGTTGATCGATCATGTATATGGTGATTGTGGAAGGGTTCTGTCAAGCACATTAAGCATGCATTTATAATACACCCGTGGTCTAATGAGTCTAGCAATATTATGTTATTGCTTTTACAGGAATTTGTCCTCAAACAATATTAAGGGAGCAATTCCGATAGAGTTGGGATATATTATAAATTTAGATACATTGTGAGTTTAGTTATTTTTTATTTTTTGGTTATACTTTCAATAGGCTATTAGGAATTGTGTTTGGAGAGAAATTTATTGTCTAGATGGCAGCTGTGAAAGACTTCCAAATGTTTTGTTGATCTTTGATCTGGCATGAAATCCTAGGGACCTCTCTGATAATGAAATTTTGAACCTGCCAGGATCTGTGGGGGCTTTGGAACATCTTCTGAAATTGTAAGTCTTGTCCATATAGGATTTTATAGAGCATAAACAAGAAGTCTAGTTTCTATGAATGAACATTATATTGACTTGATAATTCATCTCAATTATAAATTCAAAGAATTTGAGTGGAAATAGGTTGAATGGGTTTCTGCCATAGGAGTTTGGAAATCTGAGGAGTGTAGTGGATATGTAAGTTTTTATCGAAAATCGATTATATAACTAACAAGGACATGCTTTTGGATCTATATGTTATATATTTTCATTTCAAGGGAAACAATAACTTTGTGTGGTTTTTTCAATGTGATTAACAAGGCCTATTCCTCAAGAGCTTAGGTAGTTACATAACTTAGTCTCATTGTATGTTCCTTTCAACTATACCTTAAATGTAAATTTTCGGCAGGCTTGTGTTGATGTTCAAATAATATTAGAAATGGATCATATACATGATATTGAAAGATAACACTTCATCAGGGGAAGTGCCATTGCAGTTAGCCAACTGTTAGACTTGCTACATTGTGAGGATTCCTTTTTCCACCCATTCTTTGTGAAGTTTTGAAAGATATGATTTACAAATTTAATACTCTTGCCCTAATAATAGATGATATTGTAAATGGCTCTATTTCTTTTACTGCAACCTCTCCTACAACAATTTGTTTGGCGACATTCATGTCATTAAAAACTTTTCAAGGTTTCCTCCAGACAAGTGTAGATATAACCAAAACTTTTCTATGCGGACCAATTCGTTTTGTTTCTTATGGTTTTTGGATATTAACAATTAACTGATGCAAGTAATAGTAGTTGTCTTGTAAATAGCTCGTGGTCAAGTAATAGTTTTTTCGGTATTCATTTTTTCCCAAAAACATTAATGTTGCACTAATCAATTTGAAGATCCATAAACATCATTAATGTTTATGAGAATATTAAAATAGAATTTCAAATTACAATTTAAAAACAAAATTGAAGAAAATGATAGAAATGACTCACTCAAAGTGCAAACTTGTAGTTATGTAAAAATGAGTACCATTTCCAAACTTTCTAACTTCAAGGCTTGTCAGAAGGTCAATCTTCTAATTTCACCTTAATTGCAAAATCCCAAATCTAATACATCTAGTCTATTATCTAATCTTTATTTGTAAGAAATCAAACAAATAAAAAAATTACAAATCAAAATCAATAAAATATAACTAAACAAGAAATCAAATAAATCTAAAAAAGAAAGAAATCAAAATTAATAGATGTTTCTATTTTATCAATGAGATATGCATATATTTATATTTCATTAATAAGATATTAAGATAATTTTATTATTTTTATTTTATTTACATTTCAAAGTTTCCATTTTCATTTATGTTATATTTGTCATGAATCTCACAAATTTATAATGTATAGTGTCTATTTAATATTTAATTTATTAACTTTTTTTTTTTTTTTTTTTTTGTGTGTGTGTCAAATTTTGAATACACATGTTAATTTGACGTTTAAATTATATATTTACACGTCAATCATGACAAATCATATTTTAAAAGTGGTCGTATTTTGACATCTAATTTGACTAAAAACGCCTAAACGCCTTGTAAAATCCAACACTCAGTTCTTCGGTACAACAAATTCAAGAATTAATATTTATTAATTGTTTTATTATAAAGAATATTTTTTTAATGGACCTCGCCTTTATATTAATAATACAAAAGAGTTACAAGAGTGGGGTGACCTAGGAAACTTGCATCCAAAATTAAAATGTCACGAAGGCACGAGAAATGCCAAAAAGGCAACCACAAAACCAGAAAAATCAACATGGGGAAACAACACAGCTAAAGCGGTGGAGGAAGATCATCTTTTGGAGAGATGAACTCCCTCATAATCGGCTCCTCGATGGAAGATCAATCGCTCGTCGCCGATCAGCATTTGTATATTCAAAGGCACTATTATTCCCAGTCAAGTGGTGGAAAGCCTCCAAAACTACCCCCACAAGAAGGAGAGTTCCAGTTGGAGGAGTTAGCCACAACCTTACCCCGAGGTGGCAGACTCCAACTCGGTCCAGAATTGGACAGAGCAGGATGACCCCAAGGAGGGAAAGGATGTCGACTCCACCCACATGCATGCGTCAAACTCAGATCCAGTGTTGAATCTCTGAGCGTACTCTTCTTCCAAATATGCTATCCATTCCTCAACACTTGCAAGGTCAACTGATACGTCTTCATCACACAACATCCTGAAAACAACTGAAAAATAGGTCCTGCAACGGAACCAATGATGTAACCTCAATTTACTATGAATAACCCAGCGCGTTGGCACATCACACAACCTAAGCCGAGCGTTGACCCCGAGCGTGCAAAGGCACCAGGTCCCTCTTTAGAGTTACTTGTATAGAATGTTAGCATGATGGTGCACATGCATTTTCATGTTCATTACCAATAGTAAACAACACACAGTGCATAAACCAAATCTAGATCTTAGAGTATATGTAAGATGAACTAAACAATGACTATAACAAGATTTACCATGCAAGAACCAGATTCAGTCATGTTCAACAACATTATCCAACCAATATGGACCATTGTATTAAATATTGTAAAACACAAAAGCTTCTTACATAACATAAATATCTTTATGAGTAATGCACGAGACAAAACCATCAACATAACTCTATAATTTGACACACACACACACACCCAAAACCGTGCAAATCAATATATATATATAGGGGTGGGGACTTGCCCTTCACTGTCCATGCACTTCTCAAAATAGGTCACATGCTAATAATAGTCATGCACATTTACAATAGGATGCACAATATGCAAGTGCTCTAACAATAGACTTCCTATAGTTAACTATGAGTAGAAATCTTATTATTAGCCTAAACTATGCATTGAGCTCATATGTCACTTGCTCCCAAAATACCATTGCGTGGACCATAAGTCTTCACGTCTTTGTGTGCTCAAAGACACTAACTCTAAAAAATAGCCATTAAAACAAAACGACTAAGTCCCGATCCTGGGCGCTTTAGATATATCAGTGGCGTTGTGCGCTCTTCCAACGCCCTACATTCGCGTGCCCAACACTTAGGCCATTCTTGTCCGTCCAATATTACCCCACACTAAAATGGATTGTCACCCCAACAATGGGTAATCACCTTGTCACTCCAAAGAATATAGGATAAATGAATGAAAGAACAAAGAATAAGGAATATGGTGAGTTGTCTTATTGTGTACCCTTTTCTTCTTCTGGAAAAATGAATTATGGATATTCACTTTGTATCTCTCCCACAAATTCATACCATCCCGAAGCATTGCATTTGTCTTGTCAAAGATGTCCACAACGACGCTATCTAACTCGATCTAGAGTCATGTTTCCGGCCTCACTGTTCAAAATTCTATGGATCTTGGCCATAACTGAGACCATCCCTTCTATGACATCTACCTTCACGGCAATGAGCTTCCCGATTCCCTTGATCTAATCCATATGATGTTTCTTCACAACATCCAATGCGTCACGTTTTATCTCTACCAAGGTAACTCGTTTTGTGTGCCCGAGTGTTTCATCCATAAGGTGTTGTACATGTGGCCAATATTGTATTTGCCTTCCTCATTTCATCTTTTAAGGCTTGCAAAACAACCTCATAACTAGATATCTTCCTTGCAATCAAAGCCTTGGCCCTGATGTTTCTTCTGCAACATCCTTTGGTTTAGGGAGGCGTATTGGTTTGTCCTATGAAAGCAAACGAACTATTATACGGAGGTAATGTCGTTTTGACTTGAACTCCTCCGACACTTCTTCTTCGAAAATTGATCCTTTTTTGCAAGATTTCATCGGCAATCTGCTCGACCATCTTTTTGACATTTTGTGCCTCGCCACTGCATTATCCTACTCCTAGGTGAGTCATTTGAGTTCTTTGTCCTTATCTTTCTTATCTTCCAGAGCGCCTGTACTATTTCTACCTTATCAATATTCTGACGTGCTACTTCAGTGGACACTTTGACCAATGTGTTACTCACATGTTCATCAGAAAATTATGTGGGTTTGATGGTCATATGGCGCGTATGTGGCGCCTTCCTCATCTTCTTTGAACTACACGCCTCCTCGCAAACATCAAATTCAAGCTCATCCATGTGAGTCTGCATGCTCCATGATAACTTGCGAGTGTGTGTGTTGGCCATCTCTGGGTCCATCCAATATCAGTCATACAATTATATATTGGGCTCTGGAAGTAGGTGCGAATGATTTTTGCTTGGTCATCCAAGTAGCCCAACTTTTGAGTTCCCACTGCCTCTTCATCATTATGCCCACCTGTGTGTTCGCCAACGTCCTCATGAATAGACGCACCCTCTTCTTGTTATCTCGCCACGTGTGCATCCTGTTGCGATAGTGCCTCGACATTTTGGTTTACTTCTCCTCTTTCTCTTCTCCTTCAGTGCGGGGCATTCTAGAACTTTTGTATCCCCACCGACGCTGCTTTCCCTTTCACCTGAGTGTTTCTCATGGGTACTCATACTGTCTTCAATGGTTTCATATACGACTGGGTCCCTAATATCTTCATCCTCCTGCATCTCAATGCTAGGGGTGTCCTCCTTCTACATGCTTTGTTGAGGGGACTCTTCCTCCTCACTATCCTTTACAAGAACATATTTTCGGTGCTTTCTCCTTTCTTCTTCCTCATTCTTCACAGGAGTTACGTGCGGTGATCTTCTTACAGCCTACGAAGTCCCCGCGCCAATATCTCGGGATGTGTGCCTTTTCGCAAAACTCTTATGATATGCACAAGTCTGACGATGTCCTCTGGTTCCTCCTGCTCTAAGACATTCTCCAACTTTGTAGCCACTGGATCTTCCGAGGGGGTACAGAGGAATCTTGCCTTGATGTTCCCACGGTCTGCCTCTTTTTTGGAGGTCCTGAGAGTGTCATACTCGTGCCCTTTACCACCTTGCCATCCTTGAACCTTGGCCTTAGATAAATGTACACACGCGTGGGTTCAATTTGTCCTACGACCAAACTCTCTGTTGTGATATCCACATTGCTCGATTCTATGGTTCCCACATAGGCCTCTTTCACTGGCCATACATAATTCTTGCGCAGAATGTGAATATCTGTGTCTACTTTGTCCACGTCAAACCGTAGCTTGTACCTATTCACCGACTCCTTGAAAATATTTGGTAGTAAAAGCAAAGGGCAGCTTACACCACGGGCTCTTACAACCCGACTGCATATGGAAACACCCCAAGCTTAAGTGTCAATAGATTGCAAACTTAGCTTCTTCATTCAAGACTTTGGGTAGCGCGCGTGAAATACACAATTCTCCTTCAAACACCGATTTAGGCTTAGGGGTTGTGGAGGAGTTATAAGTTTGTTTTGCTTACACTATAATTGGACAATTGAGACTCTGCGATAATTAGGAGCTCGACACCTAAAATAGGTGTCAAGAAAGTTGAAATAAACAATTTTTGGGAGAAACGTGTGGACCTAACTTGATTATTGATATGGTCTTGCAAATCCTTAAGAAGATCAACCTCGGCGTAAGCCCATTTATGAGGGCAAGCATAAAAGAAACGTTTAAGTTCTTGATAAATAACTCGCCAATGGGGCAAACTATCTCATTCGTAAAAGACTACGATTACATGGGAAGACTAGGTTACTTCACCCAAACAGCATCATAAGTGATACCGACTAGAATGGTTAAAATCAGGGTGTCAACGTGAAAGCACAAGCAAAGTGTTGTCCAAATACCAACACGCAAATGCGTGCGAAAACAAAGCTTGGACCGAAAAGGTCTGCGGAAAGAAAATAGGTAAAATCCTTTGGTGAGGTTGTGGATACTAGTGACTTGGATACCGCTAGACTCCCAGTGGTTCTTAATCCATCCTTGAAGGAAGGATTCCGAGGGAATACAACCACAAAAGTAAGCTATCGACAATTGTTACTATAATACTTAACCACATGATCAATAAACTCGGTAGCTATAACAACATCAAGAGGGGATTCAAAGTCATTACCTCGTCAGTAAACTTTCAAGAAAAAATTTACTTGTGTGCTTTGGAGCCATCATCACCACCACTAGCAATGGTAGTTGCTACGAATGGTTAGGAGGCCATTATATAAGCGGTTTGTCGCCCAAATAGGGTGAGTTAATTACCCAAGGATGTGACCTAAAAGCTCTAACAGGGTCTGGAATGGTGTGAGATGTAATATCGGCATGTGAAAAACCCCAACAAAGCCAAAATTATCTCCTTTAAACAATATTCTTTTCGATGTTTAGATATAAAGATTATATTGTAATGAAATTTGACAAAAACAATTTTATTTAAAATTATGTTCACACACATAGTAAAAGGAGGTTTTTATTAGAATTGAATTTGGATTTTTTTTATAGTATGCAGATATTTAATATATTTTATTCTTGCGTATGCGTGTTATTTTATTGCCATCAATTGGACGATTCATTGTGGTTCGATTCAATTCATAACTCACATATCTATATATTTGTCAAACCCGATCCTCGTATGTATGCGTGTTATTTTATTGCCATCAATCGATTCATTGTGGTTCAGATTCAATTCATAACTCACATATCTATATATTTGTCAAACCCGATCCTCGTATGTATGCGTGTTATTTTATTGCCATCAATTGGACGATTCATTGTGGTTCGATTCAATTCATAACTCACATATCTATATATTTGTCAAACCTGATCCTCGTATGTATGCGTGTTATTTTATTGCCATCAATTGGACGATTCATTGTGGTTCAGTTCAATTCATAACTCACATATCTATATATTTGTCAAACCTGATCCTCGTATGTATGCGTGTTATTTTATTGCCATCAATTGGACGATTCATTGTGGTTCAGTTCAATTCATAACTCACATATCTATATATTTGTCAAACCTGATAACGCTTTTGTTGCGCTCAACGTATCTTCTCGGTGCGTTCAGTGTCGACCGCCACCGTGGTAGTCGACCTGAAACGCCCGGCTAACAGAACGTCGTCCTTTGTCAAACAACCTCTCCATTAAATATTTAACGGTGGCAACTATCTCCGGCATGAAAATCCGGCGAATTAATTATTTTTTGAAAATCCTCCCGCCCAAAGCCCACTAAATCTTGCTTGAAAATCTTGCCAATTAATTATTTTTTGAAATTCCTCCAGCGCAGCACCTCAGTTGTCAACAAAGATGGTATTGGCAGGATATTATTTCATCAGCAAAAACAAAAGCCGAGGTATAATAGTCATTACTTTGAACGGTCGTGCCCTTGTGGTATTCCCAGATCTTTATGTCGACTCCAACCTGGTCGTCCACGGGATGGATTGCGTTGTTAAGGTTGAACGCCATTCGAAGGAGTACAGGAGGAAGATAAACAAGAAATCCCGTAAGAAATAAAAAATTGCAGATTTGTCTTCTCTCTGGGAATCACCTTCTTCCCTTCTCGCACTCTCTGCCTTTTCACGTTCTGGACGATTTGCGTATGCAGAGGGATTCGAACGCTCAACCTGGCGGTTCCAGAGGCCACTCGACCCCGAGTCCGCGACGGGATGGTCCTATGCAGGCTCGCAGGTCGGAGGTGCCGCGGTCGATTCCCCATAGCGAATTCAAAGATTCATCATCTTTTTTGTGACCTGTGGAGCCCGTCCAGCTCGGATCTGTTGCTCTTTCATTCTGAATGACTGCCGTCACATGGTGCTGTGAAGGATCCACCCTGCACATGACGAGAAGACGTCATTTCTCTGATGACGCCTAATTACTGGAATATGCATTTGAATATCAAGAACTGTAGTTATTTGAAATTTATTTAGGACTGGCTATTGATCTAAGCATTGTTTGTATTATGGCCACCTCATTTTCACAATCTTGTATGGAATTTTCTCAATTCAATTCAGCATCCTGTGATTGATAGAAGATCGATTGTTCAGATTTTTAGATTTTTTATCTGTCATTGATTTAAGCATTGTATGGAATTTGCTCAGTTCTGCATTGTATGTTTGATTGAAGGTCATTTGTGCAGTTTTTTTGGTTTTTAATCTGTTGCAGATGTTTCCGACATTGGGTTATCCATTCGGCCAAATTAACTCGCATAAAACTCAATATATCTTTTTGTAACGGAAGGGCTTTAAAAAAAATTAATTTGAATATTGAGATCGGATTTCAAAATAAATTTGTGTTAAAATATTTGGAATCAATATATCTTTTTGTAACGGAAGGGCTTTAAAAAAATTAATTTGAATATTGAGATCGGATTTCAAAATAAATTTGTGTTAAAATATTTGGAATCAAAACTATAATGATTTGAAATGCATTGATAAAATAAAAAATCTTAACACAATTTTATTTGCAAAGTGAAAACATAATTTTTAAAATTAATTTAAATAGGAGGGGAAATTAATTTAAACATTTGTCAAGAAAGCTAGAAGGCACTGAAATAATTAAAAAGAGTCCTCTTGATAGGTAAATTTATTTATGTATAATCAAATTGGTACAAGATTGCATTTGTGTTAAATTCATGTTTTTTTTTTTTTTTTTAATTAATTAATTTTATAAGTCACCACCCATTCTAAAAGTATGTGTATTAAATGGGTCAAATATAATGTAAAAAGTTATGTTATTGAATGAGTGTAAGTAAACTACCAACATGGTGGTTGATCATGTAATGCCTAGTAAACGTTGTATGTCTCATGCCATCTCTCGTTAACCTTTAAATGTTGGCACTATTTTCAGTAATTGACAGGCCCCTCACGTAAGCATGTTAATTTAATTATGTTTTTCAAAATCTTCCGCCCGACAATGCCTTTCAAATCCCTTGCTCCATGTCAATGCCATGCATTGCAATGAAACTCCATGCACTTTGATATTTTCAAGCATAATTTAATTCACATCACCACAAACACACATAGTGTTTTTGTCATTGACATCCACTACTCACAATAACCTTTTTTCCATGTATGCAAAGTGTGGAAGTTTGGTGGATTCCCGCGTAGTGTTTGAGCAAATGAAAAATGAGAAATCTTCTCATGGAATATGAATGTTGCAGCATACATAAGATATGGATGTCCTCACAAGGCAGTCCCATTGTTTCAACGTGTGCAACAAAAAGGTCTCCAACTCGATTAGTTTACATTTTCTAGAGTACTGCTAGCTTGTAAAATGGGAGCTTTTGGAACATGGTATGGACATCAATCTAAGCATAAAAGGTTAGAGAAATTATGTCGATGTTGTAGTTACAACACATGGGAAGTGTTTGATAAAATACCTTAAAGAAATGTGTTCTCATGGATTACAATGACTGTAGGATATGTAGAAAATGTTTTTTTCTAAAGGAACATAAACTATTTGATGTAATTCCTCAAACAAATGTGGTCTCGTGGAATTCCATGATTACGAGATATGCACAAAATGGATTTGTTGAAAAGGATTTTTAAACTATCAAGAAAATGCAATTAGTAGGTGTAAAGTCAAATTCCACAACTTGATTATTTTTGTATGATTATAGTACCATGTTCCAAAACTCCCATTTTGGCCAAGTTGTATGTATGATTCTCATCTCCAACTCCCATTTGGGAATCCTTGTTTCAATTACAACAAATCGGTTTTTCTTAGTTTATGTTAGTGTTTTTTAAAAGGTGCCTTGAGTCACAAACAATAGGTCAACACCTAACTATGAGTTTTTTTAGGTATCCATGTTGTAATGGTGGGGCAAAAGCATTAATATATTCCAGAAGAGATTCCCATAATGTTATTTTGATGTGGACATTAAAAAGTAGCACACACTAACCTTTGCGGCAGAACTTGCCACAAAATGATTGAAACCATTGTGTGTAATTTATCCATCATTCTTACAAAAAACCATGATTAGGTAATGTATTTTGATTAAAAAAATAGAAACAAATTGAATTGAAGAATGTGTTAATTTAAATCATTTAAAATATCAATTAATCATGTTATGCTTAAGAGAATTCAAGCTCTAGAGTAAATTGTGAAGCATAAGACTTTATGTTTGGGGATGTCTACAAGTGGTTCATGGTGTTGCCTTGTAGAAGCTCATTGTGAGATTTTTATTGCATATAATAGGGTTGGTAGCAGATGGTCCAATACATCGTGGAGCTTTTGATATCACCTATGTGGCTTATTTTTTCAACATGGTCGTGATGTCTCCTTTTGATGAGGCCAAATTTATTCACATGGTTGCAACTACTGCAACAATTGATAGTAGTCCAATTTGCTTTATATTTCCCATAGGAAATGGAAATTGTGTTACACACCTCCAAAGTACAAAGGAACCCCAGTAGAGTTTATTATCTAAAATTTCTCTCTATAAATTCTTATTGAATTTGTATATATAAAAAGAAAGGAAAATGAAGGATTCTATGGAAGGGACTCAAGTTTCCATCCTTGTGTTTGAATGGAAACTAGTACGGTGTATATTCATGTAGTAACAATACATCTAGTTTTCCCTTTATGGTTGGAAGGAATAATTATCAGATATAGGAGTATGGATTGTTGATCAAAATGTGAACAACTTTATACATATGTCCTTCATCAATTTGTACCCCCTTTCTCCTTTAAACAATTTGCACAAATGACATGTAATCCATACGTGACTAATAAAGAAAAAAGGGATTTAGAAGGGTGATGTTGTGGATTTTAACTAGGCTAGCCATCTCCCTTTGCTTTGCCTATTATATGCCCTTCGAATCCACTCTCATTTTGTGCACTTCCTGCCACATGTGACCTACTTTATTTAAAATATAGTCCAACTTATAAATTCTCAACCTTTTTCCTATAAATTTGATTCCTTTTATTGTTGAAATTCTGACAAATTTTTCATTTCTTTCTTCGACAGATCAACATAATCACGAGAAACAAAAGTAGTGTGGAATCAAAGAATCATGTAAATATTTCTTATGAAACATCTTACTCTTCAGTTTCACATGACAAACCATCTGTCATTGACATTTTCAATACCCAAGAAAATGCTTGGCTAGGCGGGAGGTGAAAATAGTTGTGATTTCCAATGAAAAATGAAAACAATGACGTCTCTAGTGTTCAAACACTTGCGATAATTACACAACTATCAACAAATAGGTTAACTTAGGCATTGGAAATATTACATGACAACGATTTACTTTTAGATCTATTTTGAAAGTATGTTAAGACAATTTCTTATCCCCCCACAAATTTTCCCTTCTCATGTAATTCTCCTTCTTCTATCTCCTTCTTCACCATCCCGCTTCATCTTGAATGCTTCTCATTTTCCCCTTATCAATGTAATTGTTACATGACCACTCACAAACATTTACTAGTAGCGGGAAAATGAATTCAATAAGACCGATAATAAATAGAATGTAGAGCATTGGTGGTTGAGTTACATATGATTTTTTACATATATATCATACCTTCAAATATGTATATTAACTTCAAATTTACTTCATTCAAAATTATAATGAGAACCAAACCTAGAATTTTAAATTATTTGTCCCTATGAAATTTTTTTTTTTAATGGCCTAACTCCTTCATGTGGCTGTAAATTCTATTTTTCTATACTTATTTGTATGATTTCTTAACACAAATACAAGTAAGTTGTAAATTTTCTTGCACACATACACACATTTATAGAGAACTATTTATAAAATTATTTGGTTTTCTAAATTTTCAACTTATCATTATCTATAACTACCTAATTTTTTTCGGTAATAAACAACTTTAAAATGGCAAAAAATGACCCACATCATGTCAATTTCAAGACTATGTGAGTCATGATCATTTATTTATTAATATTTCTTATATTCATTTTGAATATGTTTAATGTATCAACAAAAATGCCATATATGAGCCTTGCATCATAAAGCTTGAAGGTCGTATACAAGAAGCTTAGAAAATAAACAAAATCCAAACTGCTTTCTAGGAATAGCTCATGCGATTAGACAATACTTGTAGCTATTTGAGAAAAACAATGTAATGGAATTTATTATTTTGGCAGGAGATCATCTCTATATAATGGAATTGATAAATTCATTCATAGGGAAATGAATACAAATATGATTATAGTTACCTTTCCCATGGATGAGAAGCAAGCATCAACATTTGATCTCATGAAAATTGACAAAAAAAGGTCCTAATGTTAAATTGACAATTTGGAGATCATTGGGATCATGCACATCAGCAAAAACATTTTGGTTTAGACTAGGATGACCAAAATTGTCATTGGCATAATCATACCCAACATTGTCATCGATGAGGTCAACAAAATTGTTATTGGCTTCACCCTGAATAAACCACAAAAGGATTCTTGTAAATAACCCTATGAAAACCATTAATAGGTTCATAAAAATAAGGGATGGTAAAAAAATACATAAATAATATGTACACGAGTAGAAGCATGACATGTTGAAGAAAATGAAATATTTATTTTGGAACAAATATCCATTCCCATTTTCTTTCCTAAATAAAAAACTTTCAATTTATGCTTACAAACATGGCCTTGGGCTACCTACATGCATTCACACATTGCAAAACAATTATCTGCATTATAAACCTTGTAATATTTATTTTCCTTGCTTTATCTTTTAATTGATGCCACATTAAGGTAAACTTCATGTAACTTCACATCACCATCAGAGATGCATAGAGATTTCATCGATGACTTGTTCTCCAATTTCTCAAGCTTGAAGTTCCTATAGAATACATTCTCTTTACACATTTGGGTCCACCAATAATATACAAATACAACCGTCACCAACTTATTCACAAACCAATCCACTCTTTGATGTGTGTAAACTTGTATTTCATTTAGAAACATGTGCTTCAAATGAGATTGATATTCTTATATGGCAACATTTGTCTCTTGACCTACATGTGGCATTGTATGCAAACACATTTACCACATGCCAATACATGGGCCTATTAATCTTTCTAATAGATGATGAATGATAATTGAGTTGTATGTTTTTCCATGAACATGTTTGCATCATGAATTTTGAGCATACTCTCCCAAAGAGGCTACTTGTGCATAATTCATTTCACCTAGATTTTAAACATTGCCTACCTTGTTTCAACATCCTTCACCTTTCGCAATCATATTTTTGGCCATACTCTCCTCACATGCAACTAAAGAGGTATACCTCACATCAAACACTTCCTTGCACTCAAAAGGCCAATATAACATGAAATTAAAATTTAGCACTAAAACATTGATTTCATTAACAATAAGCAATATTTATGATATACATGAATCGACTTACCTAATAACAACAATTTCATCCTGGGCATCATCCACCATGAATGCATTTGTTTTCCATTCCAACATGTGAAAATACACACTAACCACCAAATTTCACAGCCACAATGTAAAGTCACGAAGAATATCCCTCGACAAATTTGTTCCCTTCTATTCTCACGTATTTTTGAAACTTTTGGACCAATAATGCAGTAGATGTGCAAACAAAGCGTAGTGACACATGTGCTTACTAAATAAAACTTGCTGAAAATAATCAATCCCAAGAACAAGGAAATTCTAACATTTCCTCTCATGAAGAAGAAACCATTGAAGAATTCATCTCAAGCTTTTATACAAAATGTGAATGGAATCACAATTTTATAATCTACACATTGATGAAGAATGGAACACTCAAGTAATCCAAGGCCATCTGGAGAGATATGTCAAGAAAAAAGAAGGCACAAACATGAGAACACTCCTAATAGGTATGTACATAATTTGATTTTAAACAGACACAAAGAAAAAGTGAAGAACTTCTATAGTGTTCATGTTACAAATGTACCAAATTTTAACAAATATTAAGAAAATCACTTGAACATAAAATTACAATTCCCTTCTTCAGGTTTTCAATAGAATTATAATATCAATGTTTCTCCTCCAAGGTCACCCTCACATTCTCAACTAGTTCATATATTTCATGTCTCTTGTTGATCAGTTGATCCTATTCAGACACATGCCAACTCCATGAATACAATCCACTATTTTGTAGTGTTATCTATTTCTTTGAGTCTTTCTATGCATTTGTATAACCCCTACCCTACTGACAACATATTGTGTATATAGTTTTAATTTGCATTTCATCACTACAACATATTAGATCTTTTACCACAATTTTTCAACAATATTTTTGTGGTTATGTAGTATTCCAAAAATAAAATTGTGGCATTGGAAGTGTTGAAAATCTACACTTAGATATATTATTGTAGTTTTTCCACAACTCATTATATTGTGGATGGTCCACAATTAATAAAATTTATAGCTAACCTCCATTTTTTAATTGTACATTGTCCACATTTTGTGATTTTTGTAACATTTCTAAGAATTTTATTTTTGTTAGTATTCCACAAATTTCACCAAAATGTTGTTTTTCTATAGATTCAATCTTTGTAGAAATTCTACAATTTAAAATTTTGTATCTCTCATCAATGTTATATTTGTGGAAATTTCAACATTTTTTTCTACAATTGTCCTTACCACATAAAACTTGTAGGTGGAAGCTACAATTTGATTGCCACAATAATTAATTGTGAAATTATCTTTTAAAAAAATGTAGAAAAGTTACTATTAACAACTAATTTAACATTCATTTAAATAATTATTTTTGTGGATTATCTACATTTAAAACACACACAAATATATAATTTTATTATTACATGGAAATATATTTCTAGATTATATTTCATTTTTATATATTGAATAATATGTTAAGAAAAAATGTTTACTATTCATATTATATATGATCTACATAAAACTATTTAAAAATCAAAATAATTAGTTTCCTCTATGTATGCACTCATTTATAATTTCAAAGAATTATTTAACTATATAATAAAAATATAAAAATATCAAAAATAATAAAATAACAACTTGAAAAACATCATATGCATATTAAGAAAATATATTTTATTTATTATTGAAAGTGTAGACATAATTATATTTTTAAACTTTCCTCTAATATTGTCAAATAAATATAACATTCAAATAATTCTTAATCATTATTGTTTTTGAATCCTTAGAACACTTTAATAAAAACTAAATTTACTCCAATAACTATTGCTATTCAAATCCTTCCAAACAATTTTGTTCATTTGTTGTTGCATTATCTTCAGCTATGAATAGTTATATCATCTCTTTCAAAAATATCATCTCCTCCCAAGAATAGTTATGATGATTCTTGTATTAAGAAAATGAAAGAATTAATGCTGTAAGAAATTCATGTTCACAAAATAAAAATATTCTTTCTAATAGTAAATATGTTTACAAAAAAATCTTATAAACAAATTAATGTTTGACTCTTTTCATTTGATTTTGAAATATTTCCCATTTTTTCATTATTCGTCTTTATAAAACCCTAGAGTAAATAACTTTGTCTTACACACATACAAAATATTTGTGAGACAATTGTACTTTTAAAAATTAGAGATGACAAATGAAAGGAGCAGCTTGCTTTAATGATATTGTGTGGAGAAACATTGTATTTCTTTCTTTTGAATGCCCTTCAAATCTTTCTTTCGCATGGGAAAATTTTAAAATATTAGTTTCCTCTTTCTCGATCATCATATTTCCATCCTCTTTTTGAATCCACACTCCCTCTCACTATCACATTTCCTTGGCTTACATAGTCGAGCAAATCTGCACCACCCACATGCATGCAAGATTGTGTATAATAACCATTCATGATAATGTGATTACAGAAATCAAATGAGGTCCATCGTGGTCTCGATAGGAGCTCATGGCTTATGATACATACTATCCATTTTAGGCATCACATTACGAGCTCTCTCTCCATTCTTGGCATCTCATATTAGCATTCAAAACAATGAATTGAACCTGAAAATGTTCGTAATAACTGTTATCAAACTATCATCAAACCAAGCCAAAAATGGAATTATTTAGAGTAAAGGATATTATAAATGGCGTTACCCCTGACATTGTTAATGTTTCTATAGAGACCAGCAGGAGAGATGTTGTTGAAGGTATTTTTTCTTACCCTGTAATGAACATACTGCAATTGGATCCCTCCACCGTTCACATTCCCTTGAGTTCTTGCTGGTATAAAGTTACATTTAAGGAGACAACCATGAAGGGATGTTGTTTCCTTTCATCGTTGCAACACAACCACCAATCTCTATATCAATGCCACCTTTGTTAAAAAAGGAACAAGATGACATGAACGCTAGTGTTTGTTGCCTCCCAACTTGTGCTTTTTCTTAATGATATGTCAACATTCGGCAGGTTGTAGGAAACTATCCTTCACATTTATATTAACTTCCACATACCGTGAATACTCCCTATCATATCATGAGTAGGGAATCCGTTGAAAATATGCCCAAAAATTGTGGATCTTTGAGATATTTAAGAACCTTGAATATATCATTCTGTAACAATAAAATGTATCCACTCAACTCGTTGCAGTTAATCATTAATGATTTACCATATATCTCGGGAATGATTATAGTGCAGGTATAGTGATGCACTCCACGTGCAAACATTGCATGGTAGTAATGAGGTTATGATATTTAATATATTAATTAACCCACATACATCGCACAAAACTAAACCACGTAGAGGTAGAAGGTTGTTTCTTAATTCTTAGAATTTTTTAGTGAGAG
>CM031234.1:561178356-561183356 GCA_018340775.1 Taxus wallichiana var. yunnanensis
AATACTTTCACTAGCTGGGCATTTCCGTAGTTGCGTGAAGAATTTCCGTAGCTGGGCATTTAGTTGTGTGAAGAATTTCCGTAGCTGGGCGTTTCCGTAGTTGTGTGAAGACTTTCGGTAGCTGCAATCTACGAACTTGGAGTACAATTGCTTATGACCTATTTTCTACACACTATTGCATTCCAACTTTAGAAGAAATATCAAGAAATAAAAATAATTAGATTGCAAATAGATTTCTAAAGAGATGATAAGATAAATCCTATATTCTACCTTAAATATGATATATGTTATTAAAACTACATCTAAATTCACTTGAAAGCTTTATTTTGAGAGAGAGAATAAGAATGTTATTTGGTGATATAATGAGACATATTTTGGTCTCATCATCAAGCCAAACAACAACAAAAATATACAAACATTCTTCATTAATATTATTCAACACAAGTATATAATTATATAACTTAGGAAAACCTTAATAATAGGAGTCAACAAAACAAACCTCCCACTAATATTTTTAAATCATTAACCTCCTAATTTACCTAATAACATTATTAAACATATATACAAATTATTGTTGTTATTTGCAATAATAATATGGTAACCAACTATACGTAACAATAAGTAATTTACCATACCATAAATCACTAACTATTTACCATAGTAAAATCACTCATGTAAATAATAAATTCCTAACATCAACTAATATTAGTGTCACTCCCATTGAAATCATTTCTAACTGGGATCTTCTTCATAACAATTACCAACCTTGGCATGTCAATCGAAGACCCCTAGATATTGACAAACTCTCAAACGAAGAACCGTCGAGTGGAGAAGACAATATAAGCACACTTAATCATTTATATGAATGGAAACTATTGTCCGACTCCATCCAGAAAATCACATGAGCTTGGATAGTCTTGATATGTTGGACTTCCAAGACTTCGATATTCACCATTGGTGGGAAATAAATGCAATTCATATCACTCTAAAAGACATTGATGTGTCTTTCATGAGGCCGACTAGGGTTTAGGCAATATTGGGATAAATCATTCCTCGTCATTTCAGCCTTTGTCACCTCTCTCTCCAGGAAAAAAACTTACTTTTAATACTATTCTACACCATTTCATGCTCAGAGACCAGCTACCTCCACTAAAATTGATAATTCAAGGTACCACAAGGACATGGAAATCATATCTCATTAATGCAATAAGGTCGACACTCTCACCCACAAATAAGGAAACAAAATCGCCCCTTATTATAGCAAGAGATTGGTGTCGCAACATTCAACATTTCCACATTGACCATACATGCTTCTTTGCACATACCAATCAAAGAAATAAAACCATTGGATGGCCAAGATTTGTCAAACTTTCAAGAGTCCATGCAACATATTGAATATATACTCATTGATGAGATGAGCTTCATTGGCCCCAAATTGTTTGCTATGGTAGACTACCGCCTCGTGAAGCTTTTCCTCATTTCAAAACATCCCTATTTGGTAATAGATCTATCATTCTTGTTGGTGACCTTGGCCAATTACCTCATGTCAAAGACATTCCTTTATATGTGAGTCACTCCTATGGTACTGTGAATTTGGAGGAGCTTTCCCACCTCTATCACATTGTGGACAATATTTCGTCAACGGGGTTCAAATCATGCCCAATCTCAATTTTGTGAACTCTTGCTACATGTTCGAGATGAAAATCCTCTCATTGAAGATTGGGAGAGCCTTATGTCACTAACAAATACACACCTTTCGAAGAAGAGCTTCATATTTTCTAATCTGCGCCCCATTTATTTGCTAGAAATGAGCTTGTTGATCGACACAATCTCCATATGCTTAAATTATTGAATCTTCTTGCGGCCCAATCAGTTGCAAAATTTACCAGACACAATGAATTTGGAGAAGCAAATGATGAAAAACTCCATAAAATACTTCTTTAAAAATAGTAAGAAGTTATACTTTGACTAATTTATGGGTTGAGACTAGCCCCACAATCGGTGAAATTGGCATAGTTATTGACATCGTCTACAACAACTCCACCTCTCTACTAGAGATTCCATTGTTTGTAGTGGTCAAATTTAAAAGGTACATTGGACCTTGTTGGGATATAAATAATCCATTGCATGTTCCAGTTCCTCATCGATTGCAAGAAGATCTCACATGCAACCGCCCTTGAGAATGTCCCGGTCTTTGACAATCCACAAATCACAAGGGCTTACTTTGCACAAAGCAACAATTGACATTGACACCTCACAAATACAAGGCCTTACTTTCACAACTATCTCTAAAGTGCCTTCCCTTCAAGACCTTTGAATGATGACTCCTTTCTCTTTTGACTAATTCTCCAAAATGTCACTTGGACCTCATGTAAAAATAAGAAAATCGGAAGAGGCCAAAATCGCTGCTCTACCCAATTTTCATTTTTGTAAATTATCTTTCTTTATAGTTCTCATACATTTCCGTATTTTTTTACATTTTCAAGCAAATATAATTAGACCATTTCCCCAAATTTCCTCCGGGTGGTCGTGTATAAAAAAATTGAAGATACAAAATTCACAAGTCTACAAATTTGTATTTCCTAATGGTTCTCTTACATTTCCTTTTTGTATATTCACAAATAGTTCTCTTACGTTTCCTCTACCTACCTGGTTGGACTTTTTTTACGTTTCCTTTTCATGATGTTTATCTACAAAATTGTGATTTAATATGCATTATTTTAAACTCATATTTCTCAAGTATTTTTGACTTTATGTATGTTAAAAAAAAATTCAAATTTTTTTAATTTGTTAAAGAAAACACATTATTTTATTGGCCATACCTTGTCATTCCCATCCAGAAAACAATCAAAAAAATTGAAAAGAATTTTTTCAACACTTGATGAGATGGTTGAAAAATATATTTGCAAGCTTCCCTATCTCATTTTTTTGTTCCATCCATCTATCCCCTCGGCTCCACGTCCCCATTTGTCAAATTCTCGCTAACCAATTTAACTCCTTCAAAATTGACCTTCACACCTCCTCCACTCTTCACTACACCCAATCTCATTCGGCATCCACATTGCATTGCTTTCATGTGATTGCTAGTACACACACACATTGAGAGAGGAGATGTTTTTGGATTTCTTTTCTAGTATGTAGATATTTAATATAGTTTATTCTTGTGTAATATTATAATGAAAATGTAGGCAAGACATGCAAGACCATAAAGGATTGGCTTTTTGAGACCTGTAGTAAACGTCAATCCTTATATATCAATGTTGTCAATATGTAACTTATGTATTGTAAGTGTTGATGCCATTTTGAATGGCATTTGTCAACAATTTCCTCATATAATAGGAGGAATTAGAAAATGTGTGGGGCAATAAATATCTCATAGTGGTCTAGAGTATTTTTTAAAAGTTAATAACCATTTTAAGATAAGAAGTGGCAAATAAAGCTTATAGCCTTCTCGCACCTTGTGGAAATGCCATACTCTGCTATTATATGGAGATGTAAAAGTAGTTATATAGTTTTTGGTGCATATGCGTTTGTATATGATTTTTCTCTTATTCTAGCTAACAATGTGCTTGTTTCTATTAATGCTCTTGATTTGGCCTATATATAAGAGGCAACTCATTTAGCATATTACTTGTTAATATACTTGCTTAGATGATTTTAATTTAGTAGGTCGACTCAACTTCCCAATTCATTGTACTTTGCTAAATATATTTGGGGTTTGATAATTGATGGGTGTGGCCAAGAGCATATTCATAATTTTCGATTGAGGTATGAAGGCATTGTAATGATATTTTAAAAATAAATTTGTGTTAAATGATATGGTATCATCCTAAAAAGGTTGAAGAAATATCACTATAGCCCAGCCATATTTATACATAAATAAATGCACAACACTTACTTTTGGGATTCCAAATCCCATTCTTTTATGATATTTTGGATTCTTAGAATTTTTAGGTTTATTGTGTATTGATGCGATGGCTTGTTTCTTTGTCGAACATTATTTGATATTCAAGAATAATTTAGAAATTTTATAATATGGGGAGCTACAAGAAACTCAAACTCATACCTAGAATCAAAATATCTAAGACAAATGATGATTCATATCTTGTGAATCAACTAGACAAAAGTGTCAAATGAAGTACCTAATTACATTTTGAACCCTTAACCATATTATACTTAATCAAATGTTGAACAAATTTAATGGGTATACACAAAATAAAACGAGTCCAAAGAAAAATCATGTGCCTTTGACTATATTCAAAAAAGTTGGCATTATATTTATTTCCATTTTTAAAAATTACCTATTGATGAAAACATCCTATTGAATGAAAATAACACCTTGTATGTTAAAATAAGAATTTGACATACTTTGCAATCACATATACAATTGCAACTTCATGTGTTATTACTAGTATTTACACTACAATTTTAATGAAATTCATTTATCATTATATGCCTTAGGAGATCCTACGTAGGGATATACAACAGTCATATCTAGGATGTCTAATTAACTTATAACACATTTAATGAGCTAAAATATAAACTTTAGAAATATAAATATTTTTCCTACCGTTCTTGAAAAAGAATCTTAAAATATTAAATCAAATAATTTTTTTAAAATAACAAAAATAAAATAAATTTTGGATGATAAATAAAGAATGTTAAAAATAGATGTTTCAATATACTTGATTGAACGTATCAAAATAAGTAGTGATTATGTAGGCTACATCAACCGCATTTAAAGATAGTAATTGCCATTGCGCTTGGTTATATGATGATTTACTTTTATTGTTCATTTTGACCTCTTTTTTAACAAGTAAAAAAAGGGCTTGTAGCCCAGCTATATTAATATTTAGCAAAAAAACACGAGAACAAAGTTACATTTACAAAGTTAAGCAACCCGGATGGTGTTGCTAACATAGTACCAAAATTACATAATATGCAAATATAGACATATACAAAAACTAAGTAACCTCCTCGGAGGAGATGGAAATCACCAC